>CM017566.1:27787541-28080041 GCA_007844125.1 Sinonovacula constricta | reverse complement strand
GACGATATAACGCTTCTTAAAATTGACTTGTCAAGTGGTTTTCTTAGTTTAAAAAAAACTCTCTCTACAGCGTGGCTCAGATAGGAAATACCTGTTTGTAGTGACGATTTGGGTGTTATGCTTCACTTCATACTGATCTAGGGCATCACTAAACAACAGCTTGCAAGACATTTTCAAGTTACAGTGACTTATTCGGCTATTTAAGAAAACAACTGTCAGACACCACCTTTAAAATGGTTTAAATTATCCCCATTGTAGCATGTGGTCCAAAAGGGCTTAATCTGACGATGACAGGTACTACGTTTTTGCATGCCAATTGCATCAAACAATACTACTAAGTAATATAGAAAACTATGTGGGGTACCAGCATCTACCTTTCATCTTTTATTTTTTGTTACATCGCACCGACAAAGTTATGGTCATATTGGCGACGTCCAGCTAATTATTAGTGGAGGAAGACCCCAGACTTATGCCTAGGTAGAACCACGCGGTAAGGTCTGAAGAGTTTCAAGCCAGCGACTCTAACCTCTCGGCTTCGGGCGCACCCTTTCATATGGAATTAGTTTCCATTGTTCGTCGTCAGATTTCTGCAACATTTCCAACAAATTACATGTTTTTAATGTAAATCTACGCAGCCTTATATATAAGAAATTATCTTATCTGACACTGTCGTCAAACCTAACTGTGACACTATTTCTTTTAATACAGTGCACAACACGAACCCGGTTCATGTCGGATACGACTAGCCACAGCGTCGTCCACCTTCGTGCGAGGCCGCCAAATAGAACACCAGCAGCCCCCACCCCACGATATTGGAGCTAATATTATAGACTTAAAAAGAAACGAATATAACACTTTATGAGTAAATAAATCCATTTCTCAAAAGTTACACTGTTAACAAAATGGTTTTGTTTCGAGCTGAACACAAAGTTGGAGATCACGTGACAGCAACTATGATCTAAGCTGTCATATTATATTATATTTATTATTGGTTATTATCCCTACATTCTCTGTTTAGCGGCAATATAGCTTTCCATTAGTTAGGATTTCCTAAGAAATCGACGTAATCTCTAAAACCTTATGGTACTAAGAATCAATTTCAGAAATAATGGCTTAATACGAGTTTCTTTTTTTTGGAAGTTTCCGTCCAGAATTATTATTCACCGTTTGCAAAAGTTGTGTTTTTGTTATAATTTACAACTGTTTTTGTAGTTCTGTTATTTATTTCACTAGATTTCACAGGGACATATGGCGTTTTATAACTTCAAGCACCTGGGAATTGATGATTTTCTACCCGACAGACTATGTTCAGCGGAAAAATCTGCGAGATCTACAAAAGTTTTAAACTCATGGACCGTTGTAGAAAGAAGGTCTTAGAATTAGTGGTTTTAGATGGTGTTTATCTCTCCATGGATTTTGTTATTTCCACATTTCCCAAGCGTTATCTTTTTGTAATTATTTATGATATAATATCTATATTTATGTTAAGTTGTATGTTTGCTTTTGGCTCTATTTTAAATCAAATTTTAGAGGTTTCTTTCAGTCCTTGATATAAATGACATTTACCTGTTTTGTCGTACATCATTTCTTTTTCCATGGTTAAATAAGGAAAGATCCTATCCAAATTACCACAGATATTTAAATATAAACTACCTCTAGACAAAGGCAAACAGGGTAAATGTAACTGTGACAAAAACACAGAGACGAGACATAACATACAAATGAAACAAACAAAAAACGAACAAACAAACAAACAGCAGTTCTCGCCTTAGAACGGTCAGTCGGCAAAAGGAATTTGATCAAGGTAACACACGCATTTGTGAATTAAAAAAACAATGGGAAGGCACCTATTAAAAAGAAAATGGGCAACTTGTTTACAAGCGATTTTTAGCTACTTGAGTTTACTTTTGTTCTATTGCGTGTAGATTAAAAAATCTACATATACGTGTATGTCAAAGTATTTTAACACATTAAGTATTATTGTTTACTTTTTTCTTGTTCACTATATATGTGTAAAATTTAAATCCAAGTATCGGCACTCAAAAGAAATTAAATAAAAATAAACAAATACAACTAAATAAATAAATAAAATGTCAAAATAATGTTCTTCCAAATACTTACTTTATAAAGCGACAATCACAATTCCTTTTCAATTTTTGTAAACAATTATAACAGTTTTGTTGTTGCTCTATCTAATTTTTAATATTGAACATTAACCTCAATATTTTTGCTTAAAATCACATTATCTGTTTTCAAAATTTAATCCACCTTTTTCAGAAAATAATGTAGATAACATTAATTATTTATGGTATTGTATAGAAAAAAGTAACGTAGGATAAAGTGCCTTTTTCAATTGACATTGACATGCGGTTTAATTATCTGACTATATATATATATATATATATATATATATATATATATATATATATATATATATATATATATATATATCCTTAAATTCGGATAACTCAAACTTCGGATCTCTCAAACTATTTTCTACGGTCCCTTGAAAATTGAAATAACGAGAGTTGACTGTACATATATATATATATATATATATATATATATATATATATATATATATATATATATATATATATATATATATATATATATATATATATATATATATATATATATATATATACATTTCAGCGACAAAATCGATTGCAAACCCTACAGTGCTTCAGTTCCTTTGCCGATTGCTATTTAAAAGACATCTAAAGCTTATATAATTTAAATGTACATTTTACATGTTCATTAAGATTGTTCGACTCTTACATTATTTAAAATTCTCTGATTATACATGTATTCCATTGCTCATAAAATAGCTTATCTTCGTTTATAAAAATGTTTTCTTGTTGGTTTAATTATTCTCTAGATATGTATGAAATAATAATATATCGTATCAACACACAAAAATAAATCTTTTTGAAAAATAAATCTACCCGTCTTTATGCACTTCCAAATACTTTATTTCTTTCAGCGACGAAATCTGTGTCAAATCCTTAGAAAAATGGGCTCAAAATCCTTAACCGACTGCTTGTCAAATTGCCTAAAAATAAAAAAATAAATATTTACAGGATGATATTTTAAAATTACTGGATTTACATAAGTGATGAATTTTATTATTTGAAGCACCAATCTTCTGTACATGTATTTAAGTTAATGAACAGCTTCTCGCATCAGCATCAATGGCAAGTTGATAAGGCTGCTTGATCGTTATATATTGGGCTGCAAGTTTGAATCATGTGTGTTAAATTGTTTATATTTATGTTTTACTCCTTTGTTTTCGCTTCTTTCTATTTTGTATTCACAAAATATTTATTTGTTTAGGATTAGATGTACAACAATGAATATAATCCGCCTGATAGGACATTTAAACACCTTTTACCTGTGCCTCTATTAAATAATTTTGTATTTCGCCCATTTAGTCTATTGAACAAGGAGCTTGAAACGGTGTAGACGGTATAGACAACCTGCTTAAGTAAGAAGTCTTCAGAATTTAATAATATAAATATTTAATATGCATGCGTATTTGTGTGCGTGTGTACGTGCGTATGTTAATGTGTGTGCCCTTGAGCGCGTGTGCGTGTGTATGTGCGTGTGTGTGCGTATGTGAATGTGTGTGTCCGTGAGCGCGTAAGCGTGTGTGAGTGCATGTGTGTGAAAATGTAGTGGCCGTCTTGAAACTGACTCATTAGAAAATAAATCCAGAAAGATGTATAACAGCTTTATTATATTCCCATTACAAACAACAACATAACAAACAAAAACAACATATTAACTATGTGTTACCTCTAAAATGGCTTAACTCACATGACTCGTTCATAATAAATAAACAGAAATGCTGCCCTATACTTGGTTTGATATAATTTTGAATTTGACAACATACAGTTTATTCTAAATGCAATGCGAACTATTTTTGTTGCTGTGTAGTAAATATACCCACCCCAACATCGATCGAATCAGATGCACCCATGCAAGGCTTTAGGACATTAATAGTGCACCGGGTAATTGCGTCATTCGTTCGTGTAGTTATACTCAATGTAAAAAGATGACTGCCATCTGCTTCGTTGTTTTGGTCGCTCTGTTTGGGACAGTCTGTAAGTAATAAAAACGTTTATTTAGTTTACGTGATAAAGTAGCAAAATATGTAAGTAGTATTATATAATAACAGTCTTTATTCATTTAAATAGGTCGCTATGTTTGGACGGCTTGTAAGTATTCAAGCGAACCTGTCTAATTTTATCATTTTCATTGTCGCCGCTCAAGCTATTGAACATTTGACTGAATTGTAATATTTGAATAATAACTATGTTTTGCTGTTTCTTGGTCGGTTTGTTGTTAGGCAGAAGTATTCCATTGTTGAACTGAACATCGGCGGCGACCATTGCTGCTTTGCTTCAATGCTCTCTTGTTAAAGTCTTATTTAGATTCTGGGATTGAGGACTGAATGAGTGTTACTGTTAAAGGTCGGTCCTTTTGCCGACTGACCGTTCCAAGGAGGTAACTGCTCGTTTTTACTTTTTGTGTGTTACCTTCCGTCTCTGTGTTTTTGTCACTTGTACATTAACCCCTTATGCATTTGTCTAGAAGAGGTAGTTTAGATTTAAATATATGTGGTAATTCTTAGGACCTTTTAATATTATCCTATTCAAAGCATTTCCCTTTGAATAAGAATATATGACAAAGTCCTATGAGCATTGCAACATATACCAAAAATTGAAAAGGCACAGAACAAAGGTATTCACATGCAAGCCAAATGTCAAAGTAAGAACAAATCTGTGATGAGTCATTTAACAAGAAGAGCAAACCAGACAGTTACCGCCTTGGAGCGGTCAGTCGGCAAAATGGACCGACTGGGGTGCTTAAACCGGGTTTACAAAGCTCTGACTTCGCACTTCCTTTGTGATTCTATTTGACAGAAAGCAATGGATAAAACTTCTCGATGAGATTTCATCATCTATTTGTGACTTCATTATAATTCATTTTATGGACTTTGTCTAGTTATCTTTAATCTTAAAATTGGTAACTGTGCATGCATGCATGCATGCATCTCTCTCTCTCTCTCTCTCTCTCTCTCTCTCTCTCTCTCTCTCTCTCTCTCTCTCTCTCTCTCTCTCTCTCTCTCTATATATATATATATATATATATATAATAGATAATGTAAACACTAACGATTGTTGTACTTTTTAGCTTGACACAAAAAACAACATTTACATAACAAATAAAATTTACTCAATAAGAAAACGAGTTACGCGTTGAATAAGTTCGATAAATACTTCAGATCTATTGGTTTTTTGTTTTATTTTTCAGTTCTGTAGTTTCAGCTGTTACAAAAAGGTTACAAAAAGGAGGTTATAAATCAAACATACTTACTTCCATAGAAAAAACATCTGATTCCAGGAAAACAAGTATTACAAAACACATTTCAAACCTCATATTGGCACAGACGACTGTCCAAAACTTTAATCTAATGAAAGTAATAAGCTCCGGAAAAAAGCTGTTACAATCATATGACATGTTTTGAAAGCTTTATGCAAACAGTGCGGCTGTAGCAATGCATTTTACAACTCTTTAAGACATATAAATGTACCAACATTCGTTCAACCAGTCGTCAGGACATTGAACTAAGATCCACGAGACACTTGGGTTAGAATATTAAGAAGATCTGTAGCTATTTGGCTTCTAGTCCAAGCAGAATAAGAAAAGCATTTTCTCTTTGATTTTAGATTCAAGGTAGGTTAACCGAAGTCAGTTTAGACGATGGTATGTAATTATACATTAACTTTAAGAATTTAACCAGGTAAGGATATTATTTTCTGATTTTTTCTTACTTTATTGCCGTGTCGATGTATCATTGTCTGTTA
Organism: Sinonovacula constricta; assembly: GCA_007844125.1. Lineage (NCBI taxonomy): Eukaryota > Metazoa > Mollusca > Bivalvia > Cardiida > Solecurtidae > Sinonovacula > Sinonovacula constricta. The sequence goes on along the minus strand of CM017566.1, from coordinate 28,074,168 downwards.
CTAGTAAACATCACGTGACTAATCTTTGTCCAAATCCATTTCTACATCGAACACATTGTTATCTCTAGGGGTAATTCGCCAAATATTTTCTTCTATGGTTCTAAACATAGCTTTTCTTGGGCCTAGATAGCTCTTTATATTTTAGACGCTTCAAAATTGCATATATTCCCAACCACTCGGCTCATTATTAGGCATGACGTTTTTCTCACCGTGATGATTCGAGCCTCGATTGGGACAAGAACGTTTTAAAAGGGCATGTCTTCCAGCATGACAGGCGGCGCGCCAGTGGTAGTCTATACAAATATGGGTTTGAGGTAAACATACTTCTTCTGTAAATTGTCTACCCTTCTAAAATCAATTTTTGATTGTTGTTATTAAAAGGAATGAGATATTTTACCAAAACCAAATAAGCTAACCTATCATGCAGTTGACTTATAAAAAGTTATGACTGATTACAAACTATTTTGTCCTATCCACTCAATAGATTTCTATGTCTTCAATAGGAATTGTATTTCTTATCCTAACATTTTGATTAAAGTCATCAAAAATGATAACGATGAGATAGTTTGCGAACTTTATCATTCTCCTACATTTGTAGCTGTAAACTCGGAACTCAGACTGATGATTTCACGGGCGAAGTAACCGTCTGCACGAAAGATTGCTGCGACGAACAATGTTGCCCGTAAGTAGTTAATAATAATGATGATGATGATAATAATAATAAAAATATAATAATAATAATAATAATAATAATAATAACAATAACAATAATAATAATAATGATAATTATGGATAGGTAGGATATAACACCTTGTTATACTCATTTATTATTTTTACTATTATCACTATTATTACTAGCGTAGTAGTAAGTTATTGTGGCAAAGAACATTTGTTAAGACGATTAACAGAACAAATTGTAAAATCTGTTCATAGCGACTTCGAAGGACTGTGGAAATACATAATTGAGGCTGCGGAGACATTTGCTAACAGAGCCTACATGTTTTGGGTATTTTTGAACTTATTCCTGATTGTCGCCTCGATCGGCATAATTGTCGCCATTGTAAATTGCTGCTACCCCTACTGGCGTAAGAGACAACTGACTGGCATCGTCATTCAACCAAAGGAAGCAGGTGCCTCCGGTAAGCTGCATTTTCTAATGACAACCCTTTGGACCGTGCTCTTAGTCGCACACTTTAGCCCCCCACAACCTGGGATCTAATCCTACTATGTGGGAAAAATATACACTTAATATGTTACTCTTTCATCAGCTGATCTGCAATGTGTTTAATATTCTACCTCGACATGCGTCAGGGATCATTTTTAACCAAAATAAGCTTTACGTCGCTATAATATAACGTAGCCAAACATATTACGACAAATGGCAACTTATAAAACAAACAAAACAGCAACAGCAAAATATAGAGAACAGAATCGTTCATATATTTACCCAAACAATTGCTCATAAAACATCTTTGTATCACGAGTTAGGACATGATAGGCACATTATCTTACTTATTATGGCAAAGTTAGGTATGTAAATTTTCTATTGGGTAAAAATGATGTTAATAATTTTAATTCTATCCAAATATTATTTATTTTTTTGTCTTATTTCCTAAATGTTGCACCATTTTTCTGATACAGTACACCACATGAACCAGATGTACTCTGGGTACGACCAGGCACCAAGTCGTTCTCCTCCGCAAGACGTCGAAAAACAGAACGTCATGTACAGCAGACTTCCAGATAATGACGCCTAAATTATAAAGGGATAATAATATGAACAGACACATTATGAGTAGAAATTGACGACGTCATTAAAATGTACACAAACCTTCAAAATTTAAACATAACTTTGTTCAGATTAGAGCTTAGAATTAGAATTCACCTAACATCACGTGGCATCAAACATGATAATGTTACATTTGCATTTTATATCTAAAACACCGGTCTATACCTACTGGCCATTGATGAATAATGTCCGGACACCCTCTGTTGAGCAGCAATATATCTTTACAATAATGGGACATTCTTGAATCTTTGTAATCTTCAAAAGCTTACATACATGTACTCTAGGGGTCGTTCTAAAAGAATTGCCGGAAACAATTTCTTTAGAGAAGGGCGTTTATCCTGATGATTTTATGTTAATTTCACCTTTCCATCCGCTTTGTTTTTTAATCATTTATAACTCTTTATTGTTGATTGTTTGTGTGGTGTTTTGTTTTTGACTTTTACAGGGTTCTTATTGACTTTGCTACAAAATAGAAACCGAACGTCGTGTACTCAACACCAGAAGCAGCAGTAGAAAAATACCCTTTTTTCAAAAGAGTTATTTTTTCAAACTTATCATTGACCTCAACATTTGGACAAATATGACTTTGATGAGAGAAGAACACACATTAGGAGTGATGAAAATGTATCATTTCCAGCATTTTTAAGCACAAGTCTCCTAGTGTATTTCGCAACTAAAGGTAATCTAGAAAAGTTATAATGCGATTTTTCAAGAATAAAGAGAGTAAATCGTTTCCAACTACAATCTCCAAGCGTATATAATGTATGTTCCGCCACTAAATTCTACTCGGAAAGACACGCACAACAGTTAAAAACAATCTATTTAATATTACCATTACCCCAAATTGACATTTCGTTCCTTTTCAATTAACTGAAGAAACACACAAAAATTCAAACAACATCTCGCAAATGCCTCAATGGCTTATAGGCCTATTGGCGGGTAGATAGATTCTCACAAGGTTGCAAGTTTGAACCTCATGTGCTTTGATTTTCGATTTTGAAAAATATTGATAATATAGAAAAAATGAGTTTAATAAGTAAAAAAAGACATTTAAACAGTTCTAAATATGCCATAAATAAAAGATGTTTATAGTTTTGCATATTTTTATAAACTTTTTGATCCGTGACATTCGAAAATTCCTTATTAAGAAATAATGTTGTATTGTAAACAAAACATGCAATAAGATAATCAATATACGAACAAAAAGGTATATTATTAAATAAACACGCAGGACAATAGTAGATATAAAGTGACATTGTACTAGTTCTTTCAATTGACACTTTATAGTTTAAATAAATCAAGTATTAAAACAACAAATATTGGAATTAAATATAAACCCTGATTACTATGAAATATGAACACATGATTATTTTTACCCGATTTACCTCATACCACACTTCCAATTTTGCATGCGCTTATATACTCGACGCACATATATCAGTCAACGATATTGCCGATTGGCTCGATAGTGACGCAGTAGTTAAAATAGATATAAAGTGCCGATAATGCGGCTGCTACATCCTGGACCTATGCAAGACTGTGACCAAGACGCTCACAAAACACAAACACATTTTGTGTGGTGTCAACTCTTTATTCGGTCTAAAGTATTCTCTAAATGCTTCATTCCTCTGCCTACACCAGAAACTGAAACGCTGCCTACTGTAGAAACAGGAACAACAGTAAACTTAAATATGGACTAGAAAAGATTGATGAAGAGCATCAACGTCGCCGAAAAATAATGAAAAAATAAAATGTTGTAAACAGAGTATCAATAAAAGACGATAATATGAGCCCTGACAATCTTATATCTCGCAGCAACATTTACATTATTAATAAACAGAACAACCAATTTAGTATATATACAGGTCCTGCTTTAATAAATTAATCAACCTCAAAGTCAACCATCCATAAAATAATCTTTATACATCGATATTGTTTCGTATATATGCTCACTTACTCTGTATGTATTGATCCAAGTATGTACTTCAGGCGCATGTAAGTCGTTATCTCTGGACATTAAATGTAGACATATAAAACCATATAAAACATATCTTTCTATCATATTATTCATAGCACATCATTTTCAGTCAGAAACAAATTGTAAAGTTATATTTGGCACATTTTACATTAGCACCGTTTGATCGAGGTCCCGTCAAATTTAAAACGGATGGAAAAGGCTCAAATACAGTAAAATATCCGTGGGACTAAGCTTGTATACCAATCGCGGATTGTTACACCATTTCTATATTGAGTTGCTTGCATTTGAGAAACCACTCAGGGAGTGCGAAGTTAGAGCTCTTTAAAACCGGTTTAAGCACCTCAGTGGGTCTTTTTGCCGACTGTTCCAAGACGGCAACATTTGGGTTTGCTCTTTTTGTTAAATGACTCATCACTCATCACAGATTTAATCTTTTACATTCGGCTAGCATGTGAATACAATTTCCTTTTGGTTTTATTATTCTTGATATAAGTATATATATATGAATAATAATATATTGTATCAACACACAAAAATCAAAAATCTTCCTGTAAAAATATATAGAACAATCCGCATTAACTTCCAAAGACTTTTTTTCTTTCAGCGACAAAATCGATAGCAAATCATTTTAAAAATGGGCTTAAGTTCCTAAACTGACTGTTTGTCAAATTGCCCCCAAATAAAAGAAGTATGTTATTTTAGGTTTCCTGGATTTACATAAGCGATGAATGATTGTTTAATGCACCAGTCTTCTGTACATGTATTTAAGTTAATGAACAACTTCTCGCATCAGCATCAATGGTCAGGTGGTAATGCTGTTTGATCGTTATATATTAGGCTGCAAGTTTGAGTCATGGGTGTTAAATTGTTTCTATTTATGTTTTCCTCCTTTGTTTTCGTTTATTTCTATTTTTTATTCACGAACTATTTACTTTTAAGGAGTAGATATCTACAACAATGGATACAATCTGCCTGATAGGACATTTAAACACCTTGTACATACGAGACAGTTAGTTTACCAATAATTTCAATGAAGTTTCAGTGCCGGCCAGGACAGAACCATACTATGTATAAGCAAAAAGTAAGCTTTAAACGAATAATAAATATGTAAGAAAGTCAAGTATACAGTAATTCGATCATGTGTGTGTAACCGCCCCCTCCCCACACACGATATTTGATTGTATTTTCAGAGATAAAATAATTCTACTTTCACTTTGCACGCCGTCATTCGTTGAAAACCGTTGATCCTAATTTACATAACTTGCAAGAATGTCCGTATGTTAATATAACCAACTTCAAATGTGGTCTGATTCCCCGCTACTACCTGTGACAAAACTTTTCGTGCCAAATAATATCGCGACAAGCGAAATTCGTACCAATATTCGTAACATACTCAAGCACACGCTGGTTTGTTTATGTACTACGATAGGAACAGCACGTTTTATTAAACTAGACCAGCACAAGTGATATCCTGCTGTATTGAGTGGACATATTACTCAAAGAAACATATGCAGCACAGGTTAATCAAATAAAGGTTTTCATTAACATAGAAATACAAATTGCTGTTAGAGAACCAGTAACATTTATGTAATATTTTCTAAAACTGTCAATTTTGCTTTTTTACTTTGCTTATATTATATTTAGAAAATAAGTGCAATTTCGATAACTTATTTGCACACTACGCATACTTCATGCTGTAGAATGTACCCCTGACGTACAGCAATCTGGTAACAAATATAAAAATCAAGTACATGGGCGGATTCAGGTTTATTCAGAGGGGTCCTAATTAAGAGAGCACTAGAGGTGCTAACCGTGCTAGATGGGCCTGGAAGATATGCTTCCCTAAAACCTTTACGAAATGTAGCAGTTACATAGAATCTTTGCATTTTAGATGCTGCTAAAACGTTTTCCATTTGTCAATACTTTTTATTTTTTCTACGTCAAATATTATCTATGATCATATTTTTTCATGGGATGAGGGTAAAGGTCAAATTGAAATCTATAGGTTGAGGGTCCGCTTCCACAGGAAGAGAATTGACATCTAGAAGGCAAAAAGTGACATTTCCTGCAATTCATATGATTAACAGACCAGCACTTGTTTACACAAACAGTTTAATTTCAGTGTGTTTTTATGCATAAATACGTGCATATCGTCTTATCTGTAGATGTTATTTTATACCTGTCCATTCGAACTTTCATCAGTTAAAACCTGTCTATAAACATTGTTTTTGCCGTAATTTACATGCAAATCTAACTATTTTATCAAGTTCCGATTGCCGTTGTAGAGTTAAAAATAAGGCAGATTCATCAAGACACAGAAAAAGTCAGCCTGGCATATTATCAAATTACAATGAAAATATATCGTTAGTATTAACTAGCATCGTGTATATAAAAAGTATTTATGGATGCCCTTGTGTGAGTGAGATTTATTCTTGAACATTATTAAAATTCCTCTTCATTATGTCACAAAAAAACTAGCCTGCTTAGGTATGGTGCACGCTGTTATTACACAAGTAATGCATAATCGTCATTGTAGTACATTATACTATTCTTGATAATGCTTAACAATAAGTATTAGGACAAAGATGAACATTTTATCCTTATTAGAATCTTTCATCAACCTATTTTTTTATATCTCTCAAGAAATAAAAAGAACATTAAAAATATTTAATCAACACGTTACATAAATTTTTCAGGACTTAGTTTTTATTGCATTGGTAAGGATTACCTATCATGATATCTTTGATTGGGGTGAGGACGCCCTCAACAAGAATAATTTATGTAGATATGGCAATCTTAATTCAGGAGAGTGCGTTTGGCAGAAAAGAAACAGATTGTTCATATATGTTTGTATCTCATGCCGATTATTATTGTCTATTTAAATTATTTACGTTGTTTTGTATACATTCTTTATTAATAGTTTCCACAATTTAATTATATAGTTATGAAACAAACATTACGTGAATTTTAAATAGCCATATCAATCTGTTTTTCCATGTTACAAATGAACACCAACATTCAATAGAATAAAAATAACTTAAGACAGTTGCTAAAATATGATGAAATTGTTGCACAGTAGGAAATATAATAATACACAAATTACACAAATATGAAATTTCATTTTCAAGTCCATAGACAGTAATGAGCATTACATAGTTACAGATGAGAGCTAGTAGCAAGTTTACGTCTATATTTTTGTTCATCAAAGAAAACAAAACAAACTTGTAATAACTTTGAAAAAATGCATAAGTTCCAAACTATAACAGGTAGACCAAAAAATAATAAACAAACTGAAACGGCAAAGAAATAATAACTTTATGGGTCAAAATATTTGAAAAAATCAATCATCAGGAATAAACCAAACAAACAAACAAACTAAATTGTTCCTAAGCACATACTTACATACTTTTCTTATACCACAATGAAGTATATATATATATATATATATATATATATATATATATATATATATATATATATATATATATATATATATATATATATATATATATATATTTCAACATCATACAACACTAAACTAGATTATTACCAAAATCCTTGTTGAACATCAAGTCATTGTGAAAATTGAGTTCTTCTACTTGTAATATGCTAATAAGTGGCTATGCATTTTGACAGATCAGAATTCGTTTAACAATCTTGATACAGGGCCATCAAAGGAGAACGTAAACAAAAATATCAAAACTCTAGCTCTTGCGGCTTCTGACAAGAAGATTTTCAATGTTTTTCTAATAGCCATATAGGTACAATGACAACACCCTTTGCGACCATGTTATTAGAAGGATCAAATTGTTTTGAACAGTCTTAGTACAAGACCACCTTAAATATCAAGGCTCAAGCTTTTGCAGTTTCAATCATTAAGATTTTCAGTTTTTCTATATATCCATATATGGAGAATGACCACACCCCTGGCATCCATGTTTTGATGGATCAGAACAATGTTTAATAGTCTTCATACAGGGCCATCTAAGGAATATGTGAACTAATTATAAAGGCTCTAGCTCTTGTAGTTTCTGAAAAGAAGATTTTCTAATTTTGCCTAAACAGCCTTAAATGGAAGATGGCCTTGCCTCTGGAGTCAATGTTTTTTAACAGTAAGGCTTATTTGAACAATCTTCTTACAGGGTTAACCAAAGAACATGTATACCAAATATCAAGGCTCTAGCTTTTGCAGTTTCTGACAAGAGTATTTTTCAAGTATTCCTATATAACCTTATATGGAAAATTACCACGCACCTGGCGGTCATATTTTTTTAAGGATCAGAATTATTTGAACAAGCTGTATACAGGGCCACCCAAAGGACATGCATACCAAGTACCAAGACTCTAGTTCTTGCAGTTTAAAACAAGAAGACTTCCTATATAGCCATATATAGAAAATGGCCACGCCCCTTGCGGCCATGTATATTGACACATCAAAACTTTTTGTTCTTTTTTTTTTCAATCCTACTTAAGCTTCTTAGAAGGTGTGACTGAACTTGGCCATCTGGTTTCAGAGAAGATGCCATTTGAAAATGTTGATGGACGCATGACGCTAGACAGTAGGCGATCACAATAGCTCACCCTGAGCATAAGCTATATATGTTCTACTTTGAAAATAAAGGTACATCTGCAGCTAGACTCTTTTAATAGTATTGCAACTCCAACTAGGTTCAAGATCTACTCTAGACTAAAACTGAATGTGGGGGAGGTCTTAAAACTGACATTAAGTAGATGGGTGGTTCTAACAATATCATCTGTACTCAAACACTCAAAACTAAGACATCTGATAGATATATATCTTAACTATGTGGTTTTGGGATACTGGTTCCAATAGAGTAAATCCTCCTTAAATCAATAGTATATAGCATAGATAGAGGGTTCTTTTTATGCTATCAGGACCTTAGGAAACTTCACAGCAGTTCTCGAGTATATTGGTAATGTCTCTTCTCATTACTAGATACAGCACCCATATGCTTATTTCTTTCCACATTCCATTTAACCTGCAATATAATATTTTATTTTAAGTGAATTAATTTTTAGCTGGTAAATAACTATTCGCTATTTTCATACAATTGTTGTAAAGTCATCACAATCCCCATCTGTCTTGGTGATTCTTTTATATCTATCAACAAGTTATAAAAAATGCAAACATCCATGTATATTGATTGTTAGAAAGATTAAATAGTAAAACCTTAACAGTTAGTTTACCATTGCTAGGGAAGTTAAACACCCTGTTACTGCCTTGTTTGTTCGTGTCTATTTAAGTTACTGTCTTTCAAGTTAAAGCTTTACAATAGCTCAACATTGTTAACCAACTAGCTTGCTTCTACAATAGAATTGGAAATTTGATTAAAAATGAAGGAAAAGGAAAATAAAATAGTGTTGGATCAAGGCTTGGACCAAGAATGCCTGGTTTGTCAGCCATGTGCTGTCTGATGTACCAGTAATCATATAAAACTATGTAACATGTATAAATGTAGTCTTGACTCACAGTATATAAATTGGTTAACAAGATTTCTCTCCCCCCTCTTTCTCTCTTTGATAGATCCCCTAATTGACATGTAGGTTGAGTTTCTGAAAGTTCCAATTATTTAACAATATATTCCCATTTAATAAGTAATATTTTTAATTACATAAAACCTTCTTTGTATATGCTGTTGACAATAAACTTTGTTGTGTATGTATTTACTTTCTGGGAACAATAAACCGGGCATGACAGTGACCAAGCAGTTAGTGGCTGATTTGCATATCTTCAGCCCCTCACTGCATAAGTTTCTAGTGCTATTTGGATAAGAACTTTCATCTGGGGAGGTTTTCCAGCTAACCTGCAGTGAACAAGTGGTGCTACCTAATCATAAGTCTGGGTTTTTCTCCACAAATGATTAGTTTGAATTTTCCAAAATGACCATAACTGTGTTTGCGTTTGCAACAAAAAATCCATTAAAAAACTTTAACCAGATTTAAATATGCAACCGATCAATGGGTTCGGGAGCTCTTAGTTTTAGCTCTTATGATCCGTGTTTAAATCAAGGCACAAAATACTATATTCATAAAAGCTGGTAGAGTAATAAGTTACCTGGCTAACCCCCAATCATATGAGTATTTACTTTACATTTACTATACACTATATATTTATTATACATGACTGGTTGATCTGGAGTAAGTATAATATGACTGGGTGTGCTATCGTGTTAAGGAGTTCATTTCATGCATTTGCCAATGGAGGCAGGACTATATGTCTCAAGCCTAGGATAACTGACAAGATAGTAGGCATGGTGATTAACTAAACAAACTTATATTTTTTACACAAGTTTTAATAGAAAAGTTACATGTTTTGTCACAAGTGGGAAACTATATTTATGATTTTCCTAGTTAAATGTATCACCATATATAGATCTTTTAAAATTGACTTAAATGCTGCGCTAAACTAACTTGATGCAGTTTTGTCTGACTAATGTCACTTTTAGTTGTATAACATGTAAAAATAAAGATATATTATTTATTAGGTCATAAAAATGGTTCTTTATGCCTGGCAGTGTACCTGCAACTAACCAGCCATAAAGATGGTATGAATAAAGCATCAATTTCTAAACTTAGCTTGCAAGAGAAATTCACTGGTGTGCCTGGTGTTTGCATACATGAAACGTGACTAGGTGCAGTGTTATGTCTGGTATTCATTGCATGTTTTCACTGTGAATAAGACTATATACGACAAAGTCTTATGAGCATTGCAACATATACAAAAAATTGAAAAGACACAGAACCAAGGTATCCACATGCACGCCAAATGTAAATGTGAGAACAAATCTGTGATGAGTAGCATCCTGTTCATGCGGAGTTGGAATTGAGGAACCAAAGTCCAATGTCCATCAAAGGAAATACACGTAACAATCCCTAGAGGATGAATTAAATGACAACATAGATTACATGCACGGGGAGATATTTTACGGCAACTTATATGCTTCACAGGAAGCTAGTCCAGATGTTTGGACCTGTGGATCGCCTTCTTAACAATCTTTCACGTAAGCAGAGGCAGTGTCCATGTGACGAAGATGGTACCGCATTCACTGTATTAACATGCTGGACAGCCTTGTGGTATCATTGTTGAGAATGAAAAGAAAACGCAGTGTAGGCCCTACTAGTCTGGTTTAAGTGAAAATGGAAATGTTGATGGTGGGATGCTAATACTTTACACGCGACTTATTAGAATTATTAGACATATCATTATGTCAATAGAACAAGGTCAGATATTTTAAAGTTTTAAATAAAAATATATAATTACCTCATTTCATGTTATTCGGTTGCATTCGACAACATTAACATCTTACACCCTGATGTCGAAGTAAAATGATAATCCAGCATAGGCTTTAAATGGTGTTTAGTTATCATTTGGGATCATGCAGCTGAAGAGAATAACATATGATGTAAATAATAGAATGGACCAAGACTGCAAATTATATTATCTATCCTTAACATTTTTATACAATAATTTTATTCGAAATGACGAGGTAAATAATTGTCAAGATATAAGAAAATGGTTCTAAACCATCTTTGTTATAGTTTAGTATATGCCCATGGCACAACGTGCCCTGTACGTGATCCACACTTTATAAGTTCATATATATTTAAAGTATTGCATTGTTTAGAACCAATCAGTGTATTGTTTAGGAGGGATGCATAAACATGCCAATTAATCCAACATACATATTGTGAAGTTGTTCAAGCTTGTTGTGCAGCAATTATGGCATATAAATGAAAAATATATGTTTCAAATTGTTGGAAAGCTAAATCTATTCTCCCGTCATAAATACAGTTTAATACTTAAAAAAGACATAATATTCATAGTATTCTCTAGTGATAAAAGGTTATATTTTAATCCATTGATCATTTTTGTTTGAACAACTTCTCAGTTTTTTTAGCACAAACAATGAAAATACAAATATGAAATGATTGCATGAATAAGAGATTTTGTTAAGTGATTTTTTACATTTTCATACAAAAAGACTTGGTACATAGTTAGTTAAAATATCATTTCATTTAACTTACTCTAACGTAATTATGGTAATCTCCAACTTTTTTTATTGAGGAAGACCCCAGAAGAATCCACAATACATTGCTGGGCAGGTTAGTGGAATACCTTACATATTATTTTTCCTGACAGGACTTGAATCCTTAAGGTGAGAGGGTGCATAAGTTAGAGGAGATACGAGTTTGAGACTCAACCCCTCTAACAGAGGCCATGTGTAAACCTCATTACATATATTACATAATTTATATTTTATGATAAATATTGTTCTACTTATGTGATGCTATTATAATGAACATGTTGATAAATGTTCTAGTTAACACTAATGTAGTCCTAAAAAGCGACAATGCAAGCTATGCATAAGGTATCTCATCTATGCCTGATTCAGATCAATTCTGAGAACATCAGTTAACTTCTTTATATGGTAAAACGTTGATCATTCAAATTTTGTGAGCACTGTTGAGAAATATCCCATGTTGATAACTGGGTACGAAGCGTGTTGAGACTAAATACTAAAATGCGTATTAATTATAATGACCTTCATATATATATATATATATATATATATATATATATATATATATGGGACAGAACACTGTATAGATAGCAGTGAATTACCATATTATAGACCAGTATTGACATGGTTTTATAATACTTGTAACTCTAAAGTACTTTAAATTTCTAATAATGCTTGTACACGCAGCGCCTACCTGATAGCAGGAATAGGACTAAATCTGCATTTAGTTCAAGTTCCATTGCCATCGTTGTTCAATACATATGTTGACACAAAGAAATCTTTTGATACAAGCATGTGGTCTTCTTCGTTCTCTTTCTTGTTTCTTTTTGATGATTTATTTACTTATGGGCTACATTCCTTCTTTGCCTGTTATCGACTGATGTTAACCGCGATCACTCCAATTTCAGGTTTTAACGTACATGTATGTGCTGCGGCCCCAGATATATAACCAGTTTTCATTTAAAGTCATTTCTGTTATAGTTGTTTGACAATGTCGAAGCTAGCCCTGCTTCCTTTGAGTAGGTACCTGATTGTTTACATAATTATTATTCATACATCACGTGGCTGCTTTCCCACCATTTTCCGATTAAACCGGAACTAATTGGAAGCGGTCGTAAGAAATATGTTTGAATAGAAACAACCTACTTAATTTCGAAATGGGTGTTGTATCGGTAAAATATCAACCTATTCCAATGCCATCTTGTGCCCAGTTTTTCAAGAAGTCTAAGTTTATGGTCCCTTTAACCGATGATGGCCTAATTTTTACGACTCTTTTACTTTGAAACGGTCGGCACTGCAACTTGAAGTTCATGAAAAAACATCATTTCCTCAACAAAAATACAATCATGGAGACTGCCACTTGATACTTGAATACTTTTCCCTGTGTCCCTATAAAATGATTTTGTATTTCGTTCAAAATATCTTTTGAACATGAAGGTTGATACGGTATAGACGGTACAGACAGCATTCTTATAGTAAGACGACTTCAGAATTTAATAATACAAATATTTAATATGTATACGTATTTGCGTGCGTGTATGTGTACGTGTGTGAATGTGTGTGTCCGTGTGTGTGTTTGCGCGTGTGTATGCGTGTGTGTGTGAAAACTGTAGGGGCCTTCGTGAAACTGACTAATTCGTAATTAATCCAGAAAAATGTATATCAGCTTTATTAAACGCCCATCATAAATCGTCAACTATCATCTGTGCGATACCATTGATTCGCGGCCATTGCTATTTACATTCTACGCGTGACGTCACTGTCCGGTGCGCATGCTCACGAGTGGGAATTTTTTGCCGGCTGCTAACTCCACACTGATACTGATTCGGTTCGATTAAAAATTAGGTTTAAACAGGTAAGTACTAATTTAAAGTTAATACTATGAAAAACTGACTAATTCTACTATTCCCAAATAATTAATTTTTTACTACAACCAAAAAATATGTAAGGCCAAATAACAATTTTATTGTGGTTTACATCCTACTTTTCTTAGTTGCTAAGTGCCATTTTCTTTGCTTTTTTCAGACAAATCCCAAACCATATAAGAGTCGGTAAAGACAATACTCGCCATCAGCATTGACAAATGCATACAAATATTTGAAAGACAACAAGATATCTGTCCTGAAGGCTTCAAGAATGTATGGGGTGCCTGAGAACACTCTAAGAGACCGTGTTTTGGGGAAAATTGACCCTGAAATTTTTACATCGGGCTCAGCTCCCTTGTTCACTCAGCTTGAGGAGGCACATTAAGTCAAACATTTTCAAGTTATGGCAGACTATGGATATGGATATACCTGTCAAGTATGTATTGACATTGCCACAGAATATGCCATTTCCTTGGGTAAAAGAACCAAATCTGAAGTCCTTTCCTTCAACTGGTTACAAGGTTTTAAGTCTAGATGGCCAGAAATAAAGAAAAATAAACCCAAGATCCATTGAGTATGCTAGGGCTAAGATGACAAAAGAATCAGTTGTCAACCAGTCTCTGACAATCTTAAAAGATGCTTGAATAAACATGATCTACAGAATAAACCTCATCTTATATTTAATGTGGATGAAAAGGGTGTGACATATGACCACACACCACCAGATATTATCTCTAAGTCTGGGTATTGTCCATCTTGCCATCACCACTGGCAAGAGTAAAACTGTAACTTTAATTGGTTGTGGAAGTGCTAGTGGTGTCGCCTTGCCTCCATTCTTTGTCTTTCCAGGCAAAAGATTGTTACCAGAGCTGTTAGAAGGCTGTTGTCTAGGTACTGCAGGTACAATGAGCGAAACCTGTTGGTCAAATTCACAAGTCTTCATAGATTACACGGAAAACCATTTTCTTAAATACATACCTGGAAGGTCAAATGCAAAAGTGCTTCTCATACTGGACGGTCACCGTTCTCGTTCTCACATATCTGTAAACCTCACCAGCTGGTCCAAGAACCATAACATTGTGATGTTTATACTACCTGCTCACACCAGTCACCTTCTACAGCCACTTGATTTGGCATGTTATGGTCCATTTCAGCGCATGTACAACAATGCCTGTCACAAACTTATGCGCGACACTGCTTCAGTAATAACAAGGTATAACATTTGTGCAGTCTCATGTAAAGTTAATTTACAAGCTCTGAAACCTGAAAACCTACAATCTGGTTTTAAACGTGCTGGTATCTTTCCGCTAAATAGAGAAGCAATCCCCGCAAAAGACCTGAAACCTGCAGAACTTTATGATTCCAATGGAAATGTTGAGGGTGGTGAACAATGTGATGATTACAGTTTCTTTGCTGAAAAGTAAAATGATTTAAAAAGGAAAAAAAAAAATGCACCTTAATGAGAAAAAAAATGTAAGCAAAATTGTTGCTGGAAATGAAATTACAGATGACATTGTTTTTAAAGACCTCAACAGATATGAAAATGATAAAACAATGAACAACTTCAAAAAATGTAAAAAACATGTCTAAGCAAACCTAAAAAAATGCACATCCAAGAAAGTAAATGAAGAGCCAGAATCCTCAAAAAAATAATGAAAAGTCCCTCTGACTCTGATGTGACAGATATTGATGATGATAATGAAACATGCTGTGTGTGTAGACTATTCACTCCAAATGAAGTTTCTCTCAGCACCTCATTGATATTCACAAAATGGGCACAGTGTGATGGCATGATAAATGGCCAGCCATGTCTACTCTGGACACACCTGACATTCTGTACAGATGTCAGGGTTGTCAGAAGAGGGGATAAATTCTTTCGCCCACACTGTAAAGAAGAGTAGACACTCTATTAGACAAACTGACATCTGTAAATATGTTAATTGTTACTCTCAAATGAACACATTTCACAATTATTATAAACTGTCACCATTACAATTTACAGTTTGTTAGTTAAGAAACCACATAATAACATTTGCTTGGCCTAATTTGTCTGTTTACCGCGTTGCATCATGGGAATATGGTATCCGCGAATCAATGATACTTGACCAAAATGGCAGCCTTCATGCAGTCATGCTGTTTGTTTACCTGGTGCACCATTACTTGTGAACAAATTGATGAATATCTGATCAACATTTGATGAAAATATATTTGTTTTTTCTAGGTAAGTAAAAGTTTTAATGTTGCCTTGTTATTTAAGTTATAAAAGTTTGATCGTTTCTTATCTCCGCGAATCATCGGTAGTCGAGGAAACAAAAACAATATATCAAATATATGTTACCTCTAAAATGGTTAAACTCACATTATTCGTTCATAATATATAAACAGAAATGCTCAACTATACTAGGTTTGATATATTTCTGAAATTCACACCGTAAGTTTTGTTCTACCTGCAATGCGAATTGTTTGGGTTGCCATGTAAATAGATCGATCGGGTGCATCCATCCAAGGCTTTACACAGGAACCTAACTCTGCGCCGGGTAATTGCGTCATTCGTTCGTGTAGTTATACTCTATGCAAAAAGATGACTACCATCTGTTTTGTCGTTTTGGTCGCTCTGTTTGGGACAGCAAGTAAGTTATAAAAACGTTCGGAGATTTATTTAAAGTGATAAATTAGCAAAACATGTAAGTAGTATTTTAAAATAAGAGTCTTTCTTCATTTAAATAGGTCGCTATTTTTGGACGATTTGTATTCAAGCAACCCTCTCGAATTGTATTTTATTATTTTCATTGTTGCCGCGCATGCTAGTGATAATTTGACGGCACTGTAATCTTTTAATATTAACCATGTTGTGTTGTTTCTTGGTCCTTTTGTTGTTAGGTAAAAATGTTCTTTGGTTGAACAGGTCCTCGGCGGTGACATTTGCTGCTTTGCATCAGTGCTCTCCTATTTCGATTCTGGCGTTGAGGACTGAATGAATGTTACTGTTAAAGGCCGTTCCTTTTGCCGACTGACCATTCCAATGCGGTAACTGCTCGGTTTTCTTTTTGTGCGTAATGTCACGTCTCTGTGTTCTTGTCACTTGTACGTTAACCCCTTTGTCTAGAAGAGTTAGTTCAGATTTAAATATATGTGGTAATTCTTGGTAATTCTTAGGACATTTTCATATTTTCATATTCAAAGCATTTTACCTTGAATAAGAATATATGACAGAGTCCTATGAGTATTGCAACATATATCAAAACTTGAAAAGGCACAAGACAAAGGTATATACATGCAAGCCAAATGTAAAAGTAAGGATAAATCTGTGATGAGTCATTTATCAAAAATAGCAAACCCGACGGTTACCGCCTTGAAACGGTCAGTCGGAAATAGCTCTAAATGTATAAGGCAATATGTTCACAAACCGTGTAATTCACTAGAAGCCTCTAAATTTGACCCTCGTGTTGGGGAATTTCTTTTTTCCCGTAGCAAATCTGTCAAGCTCGATTTGTTTATTATTTGAAGTACTGCAGCAGTTTCTTTGAGAGTTGGTTCAGTAGGCCTTTGCTAAAGATTTCTAGGTCTGTGGATCGAATGTTGGTAAAGGTCCACATTTCCACCATATTGTAGAGTAAAACCAGAATAAGTTTAATCGTCAACTTCATTATTTACCATTTTCCAAATGAAAAATGTACTTATTATCTTCATTGTGAGTTGGTATGTTGATGTGCTTTATAAAATACAAATTTCCGTGGGTGTTTGTGTTTCTGCATGTCTATATTTGCACTTATATATAAGTGTTACAAGCGTGCACAACAAAGGCGGGGACTCGAAACTCCAGACTCAAAACGTCTCTAAAACGCTACAAAACTTAATTTCAGTGAGGACAAAAATAAAGGTAACAACTTGAACAAGACATTTTAGGTGATATTGGTATCGATCACGTCATGCTTCCACAGTAATGTCAGTACTTTATTTGCGCAGAGAAACTTTAATCTTCGGAAAACTGCACAGTTGTTGGTTGACCAGTTCTTCCTGATAATAGACAAAACCAGACATAATGAACGAAACTATTGGAGGTGATAAATCAAACATACTTACTTCCATGGAAAAAAAAACCCCTTCTTATTCCAGGGAAACGAGTATAAGAAAACACTTTAAAACATTATAATGGATGGCGCAGACGACTGTCCAAAACATGCCCTTTAAGGGACCAACGTTTATCTAATGAAAGTAATAAGAAAGAGCCAGGATGTGAGACATCCAAGGCGCCGTAGAGAGCACGCGCTTTAAACAAGAAGATGGCTGTTCTGGGAACTAAACAATCTCTAAATCAGTTGATTAATTACATAAACATTTGACAGTAACAAACAATAACTCTGTTGGGAAGTGGAGTATTTTTACTACTTTGTTTTCCTTGTTTACTGATACATTGGTTTTTTACAAGCTGTATTTGTAACATTGGCATACTCGGGTTCTTTTGTAAAACAAAACTTCGCCAAACGGCTACTTTTTTATGCGATTTTGTAAAATTGCAAGCTACACTTTATCATTGCAAGCTTCCCTGTTAAAAAACGGAAAACTTGGTTCTTTCCTCTGAAAAGTCTCCCACGGAAGACCTACGACATCGTGTGATTGACTGCTACACTATCGTCTCCATAAAAATTGCATTCCATAAGAGGCACGCCAGTTAGCTCAGGACAATAGCTTTCACAATAATACGAGTATTTTAATAATATGTTTTAAAAGCTGTATGCAAACATTGTGGCTGTCGCAATGTATTTTACAACTCTATAACACACACACACACACACACACACACACACACACACACACACACACACACACACACACACACACACACACACACACACACACACACACACGGACACACACACACACACACACGGACACACACACACGGACACACACACACACACACACACACACGGACACACACACACACACACACACACACACGGACACACACACACGGACACACACGGACACACACACACACACACACACACATACACACACACACACACACACACACACACACACACACACACACACACACACACACACACACACACACGCATGTGTGTGTGTGTTTGGTACCAAGATTCGTTTAAGCAGTCGAAAGGACCTAATGTTCCCGAGACACTTGGGTTGGATCATTAAAAAGCTCTGTACCTATTTGGGTTCTAGTCCAAGTAGAATTAAAAAAGTAATGTATGAAATAAAATTCCAAAACATTTTCTACTTTATTTCAGATTCAAGGTAGGTTGACCGAACTCACTTAAGGTGATATTATGTAAGTATACATAAACTTTAATAATTTAACCAGGTCAGGGTGTCATTTATTTATTTTTTCCTACCTTCTTGCCATGTCGATGTATCATTTTCTGTTGCTAGTAAATATCACGTGACTAATCTCTGTCCCAATCCATCGAATAATTTATTATCTCTACGGGTAATTTGATAAATATTTTCTTCGCATGGTTCTAAACATAGATTTCTGGGGCCTAGATAGCTATTTACTTTTTAAGATGCTTAAAATGGCCTATATTCCCAACAACGAGGCTCATTATTAGGCCTGACCTTTATCTCACCGTAATTATTTGAGTCTCGGTTGGGTAAAGAACGTTTTAAGAGAGCGTGTCTTCCAACTGACCGGCGGCGCGCCCGTGGTAGTCTGTACAAACATGTGATTGAGGTAAGCATACTTCTTCTGTAAATTCTCTACCCTTTTGAAATGAATTTTAGATTGTTGTTATTAAAAGGAATGAGATATTTTTACAAAAAATGAATAGGCTAGCCCGTCATTCAGTTGATTTATAAAAAGTTAGGATTGCTTACAAACTATTTTGTTCTATCAACTCTAAGATTTCTTTTTTCCTAATAAGAATTTTATTCCTTAAGCAGCAGGGAGGGTCAGCATACCAGTGGGATTTAGATCATCCAATATGCGGGGCAGCATAGTATCCGGATCGCGCTCTAGGGTATGGCATTGCCCGATCTACACCCTTGAAGAGGTTTCGACCGAGCCCATCAGTTAGCCCAACTTTTTTGAGGGGGTGGGGTGGGGGTGGGGGCGAGCTGGGCAGAACACCCCGCCAGGGACCTAGATCGGGCAATGTGTCCCTATGCTCCGATCCGGGTACTATGATGTCGTGCCTTGCTATGCGATAGGTCCGCCCCACCCTCTCTCGCAACCCGGAAAAATAGTCAGAGCCCCCTGGGGACGGCCCACCACCCTCGCCCTCACCCATTAATGTGGGAGCTGTCATCGCTAGAAGTCCGCGTTCTGCTTGAGTCGTTTTAATAACATGTGCATGCGTGTATTGACACACTTAAATATTTATAGCGCGTACATATATTTCTATGGGATCCTAACTGAGTGTTGTGCATATACTGTACATCTACAATTAGAGATAAACAAACATAGAGTATATGCATGACAAAAATGAGGTAGAAAACTGCGGAGCCGTGATTTATGAACCCTCGCGGGGTATGATTATACCATGGTATTGAAAAGGTATCCGCTGAACAACAAAATTGAACTTGTGTGGGTCTTACGAGCGGTCCCGGATAAACCGGCCGCCGCTCTGGGAGGAAAGCGGAAGGCTAAGCCGGAAAACAATGAAAACGGGAAAACGAGCCACCCAGAGTGAAGCGCGCCTTGCTTCTTCACCCGATGGTGGGGTTCTTCCCACCCCGCTATTCTAAAACGTGAGCGGGGCCTCCAGGCGGGCATTAAAAATAGTCACAGCCCCTCTTGGCCGGGGCTGTACTTTCCAAAGCCTCGTGGGAATCAGTCCTCGGCTTTTTAATTCTCTCGGAGAGAATATCGTTCTGCAGTTTCTTCGTTAGACTGTTATGACGATGCATCATATAGGCCACTAGGATAAGTATGGTGACAGGGGTAATGATCTGGAACAGATCGACGATTGTAGGGTGGGGATGGGGGGCACATTATTGCTGATTTACAGTAGATGGTCCAAGCCTTTAATACATTACACAACTTATAATCTCTTGATATTTTGATTAAAGTCATGAAGAATAATAGCGATGAGCTAGTTTAAGAATTTGATCATTCTCTTGCATTTGTAGCTGTAAACTCGGAATTCAGACTGATAATTTCACGGACGAAGTAACCGTCTGCACAAAAGGATGCTGCGACGAATACTGTTGCATGTAAGTAGTTATTATTATAATTATTATTATTATTATTATTATTATCCATTGCAGTGATAATTTTGATCCTCTTACAGCGGATAGTTCTTGTTTGTACTTCATTACATGAGAAAACTTGTTTGTACTCAGGAAGGATATAACATATTCATTTATTATTATTATCATTATAATAATTATTATCATTATTATTTATTAATTTTATTATCAATTGCAGTGATAATTTTATACTCTTATAGTAGATAGTTTATAATTTTATACTCTTATAGTAGATAGTTTGTACTTCAATGCAGCAGAAGACTTGTACTCAGGAAGGATATGAGACTTTGCTATACTTATTTATTATTATAATTATAATACAAAATAATAATAATAATTATCATTTTTATTAAATTACGTTGTGCGTGTATTTGTAGAGGCAGTAGAAGTTGAAGGAAGTAGCAGTAGAAGTAACAGTAACAGAAACAACCGAAGATAAAAAAGTTGTAGAAGAATTAGTAGTAATAGAAGTATTAATTCATTGTTGCAAAGAACATTTTGTGAAATGATGAAGAGAACAAATTGTAATCTCTTGATAGCGACCTCGATGGAGCTTTGAAGGATATGTTTCCTGACTTAGACGACGCTGCGGAGACAGCCCAAAAGGCAGGTTACATGATTTTTGTTGTCGTGAACGTATTCTTCATTGTCGCCGTGATCGGCATAATTTCGGCCATTGTGACTTGCTGCTACTGCTGCTGGTGCAAGAGACAACGAACCGGCTTCGTCATTCACCCACAGCAAGCAAGTTTCTCCGGTAAGTTGCATTTTCTAATGACAACCCGTTGGCAGTTCGGTTAGTCGCACACTAAACACCTTCTGGGATCTACTTCTGCTAACTGCAAAAAAAAAACACGCTTGATGTGTTAAGCACTTTCATCAGCTGATCTGCGATGTGCCAACTATTCTACTACGACTTGCGTCAGGGATTTTTTTCAACTAAAATATGCTTTACTTCACTATAATCACCATAAATGTTTTGCTACAATGCATTACAACATCCAAAACAGTAAATCATTAAAAAAACCTTCTTTTCAATAAAATTTTACTTCAGCATTGATTAGACTGGTTTCGCATTAAATTCATACAATATTTAAACAGTAGTTTCCCAATATGTCTATTTATGTCTATGGCACTTTTTGCTTTGTTTTTACAAAACACCTTGCTGATTTTCTGATAAAAAAGAGCTATACTGAAGATATTACAAAAATATACCAAAAAATTTCTCATTCTTTCTCATTTCTCTTCTTTGTATCACGAGTTTATACATTATAGGTATCTTTTTATTATGGCAAAGTTAGACATGTTTACGAAATTTTCTATTGGGTAAAATGTGATATACATAAATATAATTTTATCCGAATATTATTTATTTATTTTTTGTCGTGTTTCCTAAATGTTGAACCATTTTTTTCGAACCATTTTTTCGGCTACAGAGCACCACATGAACCAGATGTACTCTGGGTACAACCAGGCACCAAGTCGTTCTCCTCCGCGATACGCCGACAAACAGAACGTCATGTACAACAGACTTCCAGATAATGACGCCTAAATTATACAGAGAGCTTAAATTTAGAATTCATTTGACACCACGTGGCATAAAATATGATAATGATCAATTATATTTCTGAACACAACTGTCGATGCCTGCCGGCCATTCATGATTAATATCCGGACATGCTCAGTTGAGCGGCAATATATCTGTAAATAATGGAATATTCTTACATCTTTGAAATCTATAAAAGCTTTCAATACTCAGGGTTCGTTTCTAAATGAACTCCTGAAAACAATTTCTGTAGAGAAGGGAATTTATCCTTGTTATTTTTTTTAAATTTTACCTTTCCATCCACTTTGTATTTGTAATCATTTATAACACTTTATTGTTGATAGTGTTTGAGACGTTTTATTTTTTACGTGAACGTTTTTATTAACTTTTCTACAAATCAGAAACCGAACGTCGTGTAAAAATAATACTCAACATTAGAAACAGCAGCAGAAAAACTACCTTTTTTCAAAAGTGTCAATTTTTCAAACTGACCATTGACCTTAACATTTAGACGCATATGACTTTGATGAGAACAAAAATTAGGAATTTATTTGACGTCAAATGTGATGATGTAAAATTGACCCTTTTATATAGCTGGACATTGATGACTAATATCCGGACATCCTAAGTTGAGCGGCAATATATCTTTACAATAATGAGACATTATTAAATATTTGTAATCTTGACAAGTTTACAATACACAGGGGTCATTTCGTTTAGAATGACTTTAGAGAAGGGATTTTTTTATTCCCATGAATTGTATTATTTTTATCGACCCTCCGATATGTTTTTGTGTAATTATTTAAATCCCGTTTTTTATTTTCAAAGATTTATTTATAATTTGCCTAGAAATCGCCAATTCTTTTTTTTTGAAATTTAATCAATTATGTCAAATAATAAAAGAATATAGCCTTCAATAATTATGTATTTGTATTGAAGAAAACTGACGTAAGTGTTGGTAATTAATAACTGAGAAGTGTGCTTCTTTTTTCACATGGAAATAAACAAATAAACCATTTGACATCACTACTACCAAAATGGGACATTTCGTCCTATTGCAATTGAATGAAGAAATACAAAAAATATTTATAAACACCATCTCGCAAATGCCTAGATGGCTTATAGGCCTATTGGCGGGGCATATTGATTGTCACAAGGTCGCAAGTTTGAATCGTGTGTGTTCTGTTTTTTGATTATGAAAAATATTGAAAATGTATACAAAAATGATTGAAATAGGTCAGAAAAGGACAGTTTAAAATAGGCCTCTTTACAATATCATAGACAATACAATTTAGATACATTTTCTGGTCAGTGGTTTGTTAATTTAGATATAAAGTCATCTTTTGACTATGATCTGATCTAATAATACTAGAAATATATAGATATGAAGGAACCTTCATAAAATGCTGATGTTAAGACCACCCTTGGCATTTCTGAGGTCTAGTTATCACAAGCACATTTGGACATGCTCGAAATAATGTTATCTTTAACGCTTTGTATGAGAAAATGATTATTTCAAACAGGAAGTTTTATTTTATAACGTACGTATGCAAACAGTTTGGAAATAAATGTTCTTTAATGCATGACTTATAATAAATTGATCTACATTAATTAGGGGTTAATAACACTTATGGACAATTAACTAACTAGTATTTTCACAAACTTTGCAATCTTTAAGACATTAGTTTTGTTTTTTTAAAACGGGTTACACATGAATTTAAAATACAATCCTTGCCGATCCATTCCATTTTTAAGTCAACATTTTAATCTGCATGCACACAAACAGAATTACACGTTACGCTTCTCCAAGAAGTTTTTAAGTCATTATGTCAATAAAACAAATAAATCAAGCCAAAATGATCGGAAATGATCGTGGGACAAAAATATTAATTCCACAACGGTGTTTTATTCTAAACCGGATTAATAACAATGAGTTTAAAATAAGGTTATATCATTACAACAATTTTATATTTATTATATTATTTTCAATAATTTAAATCAAAACGGCTTTTATTTCAAAACTGGTTGTTATAACACTTGGCAATAGTTGCACCTTTTGTGACCAATATAACCCGACTTTACTTTACACCTATCAACGAAGATTTGGAACACCACAAAAAGACATATATACAACCGTTATGTATTGATTACGTATGGAATATGAAATATCTCTCATATCTTTAGACTTATCATCAAAATCATACATCTAAATGTTTAATTCAATTGTTATAGAAGCTACCTTTAACGTCTTTGTTTGTCTATATTTGTCATGAAATCCGATCTAACTTAATCTGGTTCTCTGCATAATGATAAGACACATAATAGTGTAAGCAAGTCTAGACTAGCTCTAACATTCATGAAATATTGTTATCGATATATAAAACACCTGTTTTACCTGTCAAGTTAAATGAGTGCGTCTCTTGTGTTAACTTTGCACAAGTCTATTCAGCTTTTAGACACATTTTACATAACTGGGCCAATCTGTGTGGTTCTTTCCAAAGTGTCAACATGAAAAGCCTCTTACTCGGAGTTTTTGTCGCCCTGTTTGGGATATCTTGTAAGTATTTATTACCCTTTATCATGACATTTTATAATTTATTTTATTCGCTAAATGTCTGTAGGTAAGTAACACATGCTGAAATTTGAATAAAGATATAGCAAACACTGTACAAAGTGCTTTAACCCGCTGTGAGAAACTTACTTTACATTATTTGTCTTCAACTAAAAATATTGTAATAATTACCTATGATTGTAGAGATCAAATTAAGCTCTATTGATAAAATAATTGCTTGGCAAATGAGTTTGTTTCCTCGTTTTGGTTCAATTGTTGTTAGGTATTAATTAGTAAAGACTTTATTGTCTTTTCACAAAAATAGCTTAAATATCTCGATTTACCATGAGCAAAAATGGACATTCGTTTTTTTTTCTTGGCGAAAAGTCAGTTTAATTTCAGTAGAGTTCACATTATCTATCTATCTATCTATCTATCTATCTATCTATCTATCTGTCTGTCTGTCTGTCTGTCTGTCTGTCTGTCTGTCTGTCTGTCTGTCTGTCTGTCCGTCCGTCCGTCCGTCCGTCCGTCCGTCCGTCCGTCCGTCCATCTATCTATCTATCTAATCTTCTAATCTATCTATCTTCAATGAAGACTAGTTTACCTGTGCAACGAAGCATATGCAATGCTTCCGCGATCACTCGCCTGTATGTGGGCGCTGCTGTTTATGTATGTGCGCAATTTAAGTTTTGTGTTTCTGCTTAAACATGTCTATATCCGTATGAAAGGTTGTATTGTGTTTGTGTTTAGTAGCGTTACAAGCATGTCATATAGGTCAAAGTTGCCTTTGGTTTAAGGATGTGCATATGTATTTGGTTAAATGGTGTGTATATGTCTTTTGTTAAATAGTGCGTATATGTCTTTAGTTAAAGGGTGTGTATTTGCCTTTGGTAAAAATGTGTGTATGTGTTCAACTGAATATAGTGATGCAATCGGCATCTTTTACCAGAGATGGTCTTTCCTTGTCGTGCGTTAGAATATCTACTTATGTTAAAAGTTAAAATAGACACCTAAGCCGTAAAAACAAAGGGCAAAATCAACATTTCAAAGCATTTTCTATTGTCTTTCAGACTCAAGGTATGTCACCTAAGCGAACTTTCTTTAGACAATGTAATGTAGGTATATGTAAACCAAAATAATTTTACCAGGTAAGAATCTCAGTTTCTTGTTCAATGTTACCATATAACTGAATGGATATAAGTTAACTTTTATCTATTGTTATCATAACGTATCAAATTTCCACTCTTTGTTAAGATTCCCGTATGAAAATTACCAAAAAAATGTTATCTATTAGGGTAATACGAGTATACCATAAAGTTACCCTCGCATGGCTCTTTACATAGTATTTCAATAATTCTGTCTCATAGTAAAACATTGTTGGAAAGTCGATGTTGTAACGATCCATTGATCAAATTATCAAATCTATTGAAAGCATCTCTGATGGCATATGGCCGGATGCAGGCATGGATGCCGCTGAGAAGACAGCTGTAGGACTAGCAGTCACATGGATCTTGTTCCTAATTGTCGCCATGATCGGTATAATTGCCGCTATGGTCACCTGCTGCTACTACTTCTGTTGCATGAAAAAACAGAACTACGTAATCACGTCCCCTTCTAATGGTGTCGTATGTAAGTATCCTGCATTAAAGACAACATCCCTGGCCGCTCGGTTGGTGACACATACTTTTACACATTTTTACATATCTACCTTGGGTCCCCATAGCTTGGGCGTAAATCACGCTCAAAATAAAAACTAAATGTGAAAGTTGTCGTTTTGTTTTATATGACCTGCGGTTTGCTAGTGATTTTACACAGACCCTAGTCAGGGAATTCTTCTATACCAAAACAATAAGTTAGACTTTGTTAGAATCTCAGTAATTCTTGCACTGCGAAAGAAAACGGCAAAAACAACAACAGTAGAAAGAACAAACTTTGTCTTAAATTCGTTATTGACAAAACACATAACATTGATGATTTTATTTACCGCTTCAAAGTTCATACAACATTTAAACTGTTTATTATTCTAATGCAGTAGGGATTTATGTGTATGGATATAAATTATAAATCTAAAACATCTCTCCTTTGACATTTAAAAGCACGATATGATACCACTTTGAAATAAATACAGCAGCACTGATCCTTTTACTAAAACACGTTAACAGAGTTCACCTTTGTATTCGTGGTTTCAATATTATATTTACATTCTTATGTCTTTACTGCAACTTAACAGTGCGTCGTAAAATCATTTTTTCAGGTTACAGTGTGTTGCGATTTGAGTTCTCAAGTATTAGCTGTTAGTAATTTGTCAGTGTTCCTGAATGTTTACTTTTTTTGATACAGCGTCCATGTCGAACCCAATGCATGTCGGATACGACCAGCACCAACACCGTACAAATCCGAACATCGTGTAAAGCAGAAGCATGGGAACCGGTAACATCATATATATCATGGTTACAATTTTTTAGTAGAATCTTCTGAAAAGTGAAACTGTAAAAACAACGTAAAATCATAGATTTTGAAATGATATGACTATACTGTGTAGAATAGAACACTTATTTGGAATTTACGTGCATCAAATATAATTATTTAAATATTTTATTTTTTCTGAAAACAACGGACGCATCCAAATGACCATTGATGAATAATCCGGACTCTCGCTGTTGAGCAGCAGTATATGTTTACATTATTGGTAGAATAAGAGAACTATTTGCAATCAACAAAAGCGGATACTAATTGGCGTCCGTCTCACAAAGAATGGAAAGGAACGTGATTTGTGTTATTTTCAATTATTTTCGACTCTCGCTTTGCTTTTTTATGTTCTTGTTGTTATTTTTTATTTTTATAACCTTGCTATTAATCACAGCCCTTCCCTAGAAGTTAAATACATTTAAGATATAATCTAGATACTGTTTATTATGCTCTGGGACAATATATAATGACACACTGGTAGATCTCTTATGTAACTAGAAGTAGGCATGTCTTTGTCATATATTCTTATTCATGATCACAACAATGTTACTTGTGCAGTGTGGCGGTCGTAAAAAATCTCCCCGTGCATGTAATCTATGTTGTCATTTAATTCCTCCTATAAGGATTGTTACGTGTATTTCCTTTGATGGACATTGAACTTTGGTTCTTCAATTCCATCTTCACATGAACAGGATGCTACAACCATTTATTCGTCTCTCGTCATGTTTGTTCATGATTCAGAAAGTTAATTTTATTTGTGGTCAACCATTTTTGTGTTGTTTTTCAAATCGAAATAATACCATATTCCTTTTCTGAACACTATGTGGACATTATTTTCGATGACGTCACTACTTTCGTCATAGCATATAGAAAATATCAGCGCATGGACATTTTGTTTTCAAATAGATCGTTTTTCTTTTCGTTGCTTGCATTTGAGAAACTCGTCAGGAAGTGCGAGGTTAGAGCTCTGTAAAACCGGTTTAAGCACCCCAGTCGGTCCATATTGCCGACTGACCGTTCCAAGGCGGTAACTGTCGGGTTTGCTCTTTTCCTTAAATGACTCATCACAAATTTGTTCTTACTTTTCGCTTGGCTTGCATGTGAAATACCTTTGTTCTGTGCCTTTTCGGAGTTTAGTATATATTGCAATACTCATAGGACCTTGTCATATATTCTTATTTAAATTGGATTTTAAGCTTTCTACTTTTGCATTTTGATTTGCTACCTTCGTTTGAGAATG
Organism: Sinonovacula constricta; assembly: GCA_007844125.1. NCBI lineage: Eukaryota > Metazoa > Mollusca > Bivalvia > Cardiida > Solecurtidae > Sinonovacula > Sinonovacula constricta. The sequence continues at coordinate 28,045,467 of CM017566.1, read as the reverse complement.
GAACGATCTGAGCTGGCATATTCTTGTCATAACCATTGCTGTAATTGTTTATTATTGTATTCTTTTAACTTTCCTATTTATTTGTTCAACTAACTAATATTGTTCCATATAGATACATCTAATAAAGCTAAACAATAAATATTTTCATGATATATGCATATTTCTGTGTTTATTATCTCCCAAATACGTTGTTTCATTTTGTGGTCATTCTAATCTAAAATCTTTACAATGGGCTTATAGTCGTGTTCGATAGACTGTCTTTATGCCGCTCCCCCGCAAAATACAAACAAAACAAAAACAAAACACAAAATTAATACATTATGAGTAATTTCGTAACTTCAACTCGGCTAATCACGAAATAATGGTAAAAATGTCCCTTAAGATATGTCTATAATCTTATTTGTTTGCTTTTTATTGCGATTATCTGCAGTTAAGCTTAACAATACATTAACAACAAACCTTTTTAAACCGCTTTGATGGCCTTTCGACCGATTGAAAGAGCTAGTTTAACGACATTCCGATAGGTCATGGTCAACTTTGAAAACGCAGACTTACAAAAAGTCAAATATTAAATATAAAGTACAGGTAATATTGTACTTAAGTTTTGCAGATAATGCAACGAATATTTGTTATTAATGCAATATAGAGGCGAAATAAAGTATGCTTTGATATGATGAAACTTACTTGGAAATGCTTTTTCTTATACTTTGACGGACTTTTCGTTGAACTATCGCAGTAATCTACAGAACAACACAATTCACAAACATCAATACTTATAAAATTTGATGAAACAACAGGTCAAAACACATCATTAATGTTTGATAATGAATCGCCTTCTATGACTGGTTCTATGATTGGTTAAGCTCTAAAGTTTTCGGGGCGGACCCATCGTCTGTCACTAGGTAAAGAGCTATATAAAACTGGGTTAAGCACCCCAGTCCGTCCTTTTGCCGATTGACCGTTTCATGGCGGTAACTCTTCGGCTTGCTCTTTTTGTTAAATGACTCATCACAGATTTGTTCTTACTTTTACATTTGACTTGCATGTAAGTGCCTTTGTCCTGTGCCTTTTTATGGTTTGGTATATACAGTCAACTCTCGTTATCTCAAATTTCAAGGGACCGTAGTAAATAGTTTGAAATATCCGAAGTTTGAGTTATCCGAATTTAAGGTTAGTTTGTGTAAATCTTAAAATTCTTACCTGCTACACGATGACTGGTAATGACTGAAATTCCTTGTTATATCTGCCACTGTAAACTAAGTTTCTGTGCTTTTGCATGTTTAAAGTGTTATTAGATTTTTTACAATGAATGATAAAATCACTAACGCAACCTCTTATTTTATTTACAAGTTGAGAAGACCGTGTCAACAAGTTCTCAAAAACTGTAACAACAAGTACAAACTGAAACACTTTAATCAGCGTTAATTGATAAACGAAATTGTTGTTCATTAAATCAGCTAATTAAATAATAATCAATTAACCTTTTCTCTAAATTACGTGACATCCTGATTGCCGATAATTGGCGATAAATCTCGCGCCCAAATCTTCGCGGGTTTTACGGTAGGTGTGAAAATCACTATTGTTGCCGTTTTGCATTTTATAGCAATTTGAAGTTTGAGATAGACCAACTGATTTCAACAGTTTTATACGTGTGGGGACATAGAATTTAGTTTGATATATCCGATAATTTGACACATCCGAATTTGAGTTAAGCGGAGTCGAACTATATAGAAACTATTGAGAAAAAAACGGGACCGTAGAAAACAGTTTGACATAACCGGAAATTTGAGATAACCGATTTTGAGATAACGAGAGTTGACTGTATTTCAATGCTCATAGGACTTTGTCGTATATTCTTATAGTTGCAATAGTTTGCACAATTAAATCCCCTTTGCTTAATTGTTGCTATTTATGCATTTATGTGCCTTTTCACTTGGTTCACACACTTTTTTCTGATTAATTGTATAATAATATAATTGAAAGTAAATCTGTAAAAATCTATAATTAAACGTATATATTAATGCGCTTTCTTAATTTAGAGGAAGCATACAAATTATAATAAAATGATTGGTAAATAATTTAAAACAACGAGTCAACAAAAAGAGATTAAATTGATGGTGGACTGAAAATAAACATATTTGAAAAAAAAGTATAATGTACTAAAATGATAACGGGGTACAAATTTGTTCTTACTTTTACGTTTGGTTTGCATGTAAATACCTTAATCCTGTGCCTTTTCAAATTTTGGTAAATGTTGCAATGCTCATAAGACTCGTAGTATGATTTCAAATGCAACATGATGACACTGGTGCCCATATTGCATTTGAACAGACGTGTCATCTGTTGGAAAATAAAACCTTTGTCAGGCATTAGTTAAAACGTGGTAAGTGCAAATTTAACTTCAGACAATGGTTCATTGCAATAGTTTCCTATGTTTTAAAATTTAAAAAAAATACGGTTTTAGATTATTTAAAAGGGGATAAAAAGCAGATTTAGAATACAATATTTGTTACCTCAACTGGTTTGAAATTCTTTTTATTTGAAGTACACGTCACGCCATGTCAATCCGTTTAAAGTTCGCTCTCTGACAAATGCTTTAAATTAAAGAAAATGTTACAAACCGCACGGGGAAACACTATATATCAAATTTATTTCAAAACGGGCTGTATACATAATGACACACGTTTTATGTATTTCAGGTTTGAAACAGGCTGTATTAATCACCTCTTTTATTTAAAATGGGTTTTACCTTTTAACATTACACTTGATTCCTTCATTTTAGATAATTATCTGACAGGAACAATTGTTGTCCCCAATAATCAGTTATAGTTTCCTGAAAGGCTCGTGCAAAATGCTGTTAATTGCTACGTTAAATATATTTGAACAGTGATGCATAAATACCTCTCGTCATCGCAAATATGTATTTCCTAGCTGAGCCATGTTGCAGAGATAGCACGTGACAACTTACTTTTGAAATAATTTTACGTCGCCATCCGGGTAGTTTGCTCTAACGTCACTAGATATTTCTCGAAAAGATCGCTATATAGCTTATTTATAGGTTTGGAAGGAAAAAATATTTGTTTCGCAATTTGTCGTTAATATATGTCGTATTTAACATCGTCTTTACTAAGTCTAAAGTTGGAGTTTATGCAGAAAATTATGCTCAAACTTCCCAAAGCAGTGTAATTATATTGTTACTTATAGTTTATATAGGCAAACTGTCGTATACCGGTTTTTAAGGGATTGAAATTTGGAATTTGGCATTATCTGGCTTCACACTGTGAAAACAGTGGGAGGTTAATGGGCTGGTGGAAAGAAATGGTGGTGATGTGGGTCTAGACTCCGGCTGCAGCGGCATCAGGAAAGGGTGGGGATTACTGCAGCGTTAGCAGCTAAGCAGTTAGGTAAATAGGTAAAAAAGAAAAGGTCCAATCAAAATTTCTACAGATATTTAAATTTTATCTACCAGTAGACAAAGGCAAACAAGGTAAATGTAAATGTGACAAAAACACAAAGACGAGACATAACACACATAAAGAAAACCCATCAGTTACCGTCTTGGACCGGTCTTGGAACGGAACGGTCTTGGAAGTAAGCATTAGTGTGCATCAATTGGGACATATTGTTTTACGACCACTTCCCCTATGACTCTTCTGTGTATAATAAACTAATCAAGTGTCCAGCTGTGATCTCACACCATGGTGTTATAGTTAATTCTGGTGGACTCTGAAGAAGGCTATTTTCAATGCCTATAAGTGTACGTAAAAAGTATTCAAGTATATATGTATTTTATTTTGTTGAATAGGATGAAAAGGAATAAATGTGCATAATATTTCTGAGGAAAATTATCAAATAAAAGTGAACACAATTTCTCGTATAAAGTATATGGTAATTTCACCCACATAGGAGTTATCTGAGATAACTACTACTGCTCTTTATTTAATTCGAAAGTGGATAATGTTTAGCTGTAATTCAAACCTTACATGGCGATAGATAGTTCACTCGACGTTCGCAGCCGAAAATTTAAAACTTAAACGACATACATTTTGCTGCATTTGGTGTATTATTACCAGTGAATAACTGTACATATGTGCTACATATTAGCTAGGGAAGTCCTTCAAACAACTTCGTATTAGATTAAAAAAGATACTAGTAAGATAAATAATCGCACATTTGTTTGACGGACTTTCTTTGCTGATTTGGTTCCACACTGTCGGACAGACAATTAAAGAAGGCATTTGCACTAACACCAGTGTTATTATATAATATAAGTAGCTCAAATCTAGTCTGGCCCAAATAGAACTCAGAAATTTGTTATCGCATCTGTCAGTGTGGGAATGAGTAGTATATATTTAATAAATTGTAAGTGCCTTGTCGTAACCGAACCTTTGACAATCAACTTATGCCTGAAACAGAAAAGTAGTTAATGTTTATCTAGCAGTTCTCTGATTTTCATGTCTGCAAAACTTGAGAAAACAGAAAAATGGTATTGTATCTCTTTAAGATATGTTTGTTTGTTGTGTTTGATGTGTTTATTGTCGACAAAAAAATTAAGATGACTGACTTGGCGTTTAAGATTGTGTTACATGTTCAAGGTCAATACAGAGAACTATTCCTCCAATAATGTTTTTGTTGTGTGTTTCTGTTCTTTTATTTTATTTAAAATCACACAGCTTGCTCTACCTGTCTTGTGGAATGGATTAGTCTCGTTTTAACAATTGTCGTTATAGCCGTCTGCCAGATTGTGTGATCAACCTACACCGGTATCTGACAATTAGCCGGGTAAGTTATTCAACAATGTGTAGGCTCTTCTTAACATGAATACCTTGTTGCCCGGAGTTTTGGTTGCTCTGCTTGGGACAGCTTGTAAGTGCTATTACCCTCCATCGTGTCTTTTTATTACTGTCTTAATTTAATAAGTATATGCATTTAAATAGCACATGCTGACGCTTTAATTAGGACACAGCAGTATTCAACCCGTTGTTAGTAATTTAATTTCACATTTTTTGCTAAGTATATGTAGTTAAGTATCATATGCTGTCACTTTAATTAGGACATAGCAGGATTCAACCCGCTATGTAATGTATCACTTATTAATGATTTAAAATGAAGTTATTAGTGATTTAAAATAAAGTGTCTTTAATTATGCAACACATGCTGGCACGCCAAAGGCGATATTTGAGATTTTGGACTGATTTATATCTCTCTTACATAACACAATAAAATGTTGATAGCTGACAATATCCCGCGACATTAGTTATAATAAATCATTAAGTGTGCGACGTTTTGATACACGTTCTGATGCTAAAGTTTACACATTCCAAAAACACTATACAATGTATAGAATCCGGCTGTGAGAAATTTTCTTCACCTATCTATTTTCACCTCTGGACAAATAATTTACTCGCGTAAATTAATAAAAAAACTAAGATCTATTAAGCAAATTTTTTGCTTTCTTTAAATGCTTAAAAACTTCTAATGTAAACTTTTATGTTTTAGTTTTTATAAAACATTTTTTATTTCGTCTTTATTGGTTTGTTATCAAGGAATCTTGATCTTCGTAAAAAATAAATTGATCTTTTCTTTTTTTTCGAAATGTCTAATATTTTTTTTATTTCTCTTTAATCAATTTACCTCCGTTTTTTTATTACCATCATTTATTTTTTCAACCGTTAGTATCAAAACAAGATGAATATTGAAAAATGCCTTTTTTATCGTTACCGGCCGCAATACCTCAGGTGGTAGAGCGTCGGCTTATGGATCGGAAGGTCGTGGGTTCGAACCCCGGCCGGGTTTAACCAAAGACTTTAAAGTTGGTAGTAGTGGCTTTCCTCCTAACGCTCGGGCTAAGGGGACAGCATTACGCCTGACTCGTCGGTGGCAGTATAATGGACCGACCGGATTCAGTCCCTGGGCACCTCATAAGTGTCCCTGTGCTATAATGATAGAAATGTCGCTGCGCAGGATCGGCAAAAATGCCGGCTAATCCCCTAATCCCGCTTTTTATCGTTTATAACAATTAACAGCAAGCCTTTGTTCTTACATTTCTTTTTTTTAGTTAATTGATTGGAAACTGACTTATTTTGTCCTAAACGAATTTGTTTTATATAGATCTGTTTGTTTTAACAATAATATATACCTCGTTTATTTATTTTAAAAATGACAGAGCAAGTATTCTTTGAATAAAGTCAATTTCAATTTGATTTCCAAAATTACAATATTTTTTATCAATTAGATTAAGAAAGATATAAAATGGTAGCATATTTGTATAACATATTAATTATGTACTCTTGCTGTTTATGGTTTATAGAATTATTTTTTTTTTAAATTTCAAAAATGAATTAAGGATACTCAAGTCTGTTTTCGCCTGTTGACGAAAATAAAATTGCTTTAACAGACTTCAGCATATTTTCTATTAAGTGGATAGCATGTTTTATTGATAAATTAACAATCAATTAAACGTATACAAGCTTTCTGAATGCAACACGCTGTCGTATTGTATGACTGTATTGTCTAATTTCGAAATAGATCGCAGCGACACAGTTAGGATCAATGTAGCGACATCGACCAATTTCGTTGGTGGGGTTGAGGTTGGGGTCGGGGAAGACCTCGGACAAATCTCTGGGTAGAACTACCGGCGGCAGGTTGTATGGGGCTTTAGAGGGAGAGATGCACTCGCTACCATCGGCTCATACATTCACCTCTGTTATTGGCTCACTTAATGTCGGGACTACTTTCGATCCACGTGACTTTCAAAAAGTCACATGATATTAAAGATTGTGACACCGGTGAAACCACTCTCTACCATCGGCTCATACATTCGAATATGAAGGGTAAAAGATGGAAAATAACACTTTTACCATACCCAACGGGAAGGCTAACGACAAGATCACATTTGCTCTTAACCACGTAGGTCAATGCCTCCCTCTGTTTATCTTTTAAAACCAAGTTCTTGTCGTATTTCTTAACTGCCGCGTGGATCACGTCCATGTTTATTTACAAATGCGCATAAATATCACTATGTTATTCTTCCAAAAAATAGTGCGCATGAATTAATTAAATACCTTTAATTATTTACTTCAATATATGTCTTTTTTAGTAGATGTTTTTTCATTTTATGCAGAAGTATTATTTTAATTTGAAAATATCTTTAAAATAACACTTTAAAATTTACGTCAAAAATCTTGACGTGAGCCCATTGCAGAGGTGACTGAGAGAGGAACGAACGACAACTCTGCATGGGAGATTGGGAGAGATGGTGAAACATTGCCCGAATGAGCATCATATCCTACGATTCCATGCTAGCCTTTATTTTAATAACCTTATGTAAAGGCAATTTAAGTGAGCAAGGCGGTTTTCAATACTTGTATGTAAGGGCCCCGTCATCGATGTCTGTTTTGTTTCAATAATTTGTACCGACTTATAACTAATTAAACTCAATAAAGCCTGTGTTCGATTCCCCGTCAGGTTTTTTGTGAAAGATATCAATGCGCTGGTTGCCTTTAACCTTGACAAAATATTTTCGAATACCAATGGTCTTACCATAATTGAGTATGTCATTACGCTTATTCAAAAGCAAACAGAACCGCACTCGCTTTGTGTAATATCTTCGTTCTGTAAAAATATTCCTTTTGCTTTTCTTCATATGAGTGCACTGGATAGCCTATTTTCTATTCCGTTAAATTCAACAGAAACATTTTTATTGGACAAACGCCATTCTATGTCATTGAATAGGTCGCAACTATGTACTATGCAAGCATGATTAACGGAGCGAGTTGAGCATACCCAATTGTTAAAGTCGTCAATATGCCTTTGTTGGTCATACTAACTGTTGTCAAACTTTATAAAAACTGAAGAAAATTATAAAGGAAATTGGTATTACCGCAATAAATTTTCAGAAAGTGTTTACAATTAATATGCTTTTACCTCCTCAAAACTTTGGAGTATTATTAACAATCCAAACATATTCGTTAAGTAACCTAGTAAGTTTTAAAGGGGGTATCCGGCAGTTTGCTTATATCTTATATATGTAACAAAATCTGACCTCTGTTTGGGGTATTTGTTCATAATTTATGTGGAAAAACATCATACTTTAGTCTAGGCTTTGACGACTTTCCACAGTATCTCAGTTATGGGGCAGCAAAACTCGTTAATTCACACTTAAAATGTTCACTAATTTCAAATCTATAAATAAGACAGAAGGGGATTTCTTAAAATAGACATCGACGTCACATCGGATGACGTGGATGAGCTAAAACATAAGTGGTTACGTGGTTTTCTTAGTTTAAAAATAGCTAACTGTGCAGCGTGGCTCAGATAGGAAATACGTTCATATAATGACGATTTTGGCGTTATGGTTCCCTTTTAAGGACAGGTGTAGGACATCAGTAAACAGCATTTTGCGAGATCTGTTCATGTAACAATAGTTTTTATTAAGATGTTTAATGAACATGTTTTGGTCCAAACTTGGATACAACCGTTATGGCTTGGTCCCAAAATGTGTTTGACTTTCAGCAGTGCGGTCTTACAAAAACCTCGGCATTTATTCCTGCGAAATATCAAGCATTCTGAATAATAATTTTAATTTAAATGGAATGTTATTAAACGATTTCATGACACAACACATAGTGACGCTTGCAATATTCCTGTATCGAAATATCGACATTTCTATCTGGGCTGATTTCTGCCTATTCCATCACTTTCTCGTTTATCTTCTATAATCTATAGGATTACACGTAATGTAAATATTAGAATACAAAGACTAATATGCTTCAGCGCATAGCAAACGGTCCTGCTACAGACACACCTGAACAAGCGGTCCTGCTGTAGACACACCCGAGCAAGCGATCCTGCTGTAGACACACCGGAACAAGCGGTCCTGCTGTAGACACACATGAGCAAGCGGTCCTGCTGTAGACACACCGGAACAAGCGGTCCTGCTGTAGACACACCGGAACAAGCGGTCCTGCTGTAGACACACCTGAGCAAGCGGTCCTGCTGTAGACACACATGAGCAAGCGGTCCTGCTGTAGACACACCTGAACAAGCGGTCCTGCTGTAGACACACATGAGCAATCGGTCCTGCTGTAGACACACATGAACAAGCTGTCCTGCTTTAGACACACCCGAGCAAGCGGTGCTGCTGTAGACACACCTGAACAAGCGGTCCTGCTACAGACACACCTGAACAAGCGGTGCTGCTACAGACACACCTGAACAAGTGGTCCCGCTACAGACACACCTGAACAGGCGGTCCTGCTACGGACACACCTGAACAAGCGGTGCTGCTACAGATACGCCTGAACAAGCGGTGCTGCTGTAGACACACCTGAACAAGCGGTCCTGCTGTAGACACACCTGAACAAGCGGTGCTGCTACAGACACGCCTGAACAAGCGGTCCTGCTACAGACACACCTGAACAAGCGGTGCAGCTACAGACACACCGGAACTAGCGGACCTGTGCAGTAGACACACCTGAGCAAGCGGTCCTGCTGTAGACACACCTGAACTAGTGTAGATACAGATTTTACAGTACATCTGTACCAGCTGATATGGATCTACGCTGTTAACAAAAGAGTATACTTTATATGGAGTAAAGGGGTAATAAATTAAACTCATTTTAGGATAAATATAAAACGTGTACACCATGTATGTTCAGATTACAGGACAGTTTAAAACACTGAATCAAAACCAAAGCTGATATCAATTTATAATTTTATTCCAGTTTACATATTAAATAATCAGTATACATTAAACATGGTTGAACAATACTTCATCATTCATTTTGAGTTAAACTGAGATACAACATTTTTCACATCTGTGGCATGTGTAGACCCTGGTTCTAAAATGTAGACCACGTGTCTACAGTGTTCACTTGTCATAATCACCATCACCAGGAACAATGAATACAAAGTCATGAAACAATTAATGAATTTGCTGAATAAAATACATATCTGCAATTCAATCTCATTAAAATCACATCTTAACTTTCGCTTCATTACTTTCCGCTGGTTAGGATCTGATAACATCCCGATAAAGGTCGCCTCGAAGTGACCTTTAAGTTATAAATATTAATGAGCCGATGACGTCAAACTTGACCAATCAGAAACCTCGTTACACCGCGGTATCGTTGTCAGACAGCGACAAACACTTTACTACCTTTTTTCATATTCTGAAGGCGTTCTTCATTGATTCTAAGTTTTGTTTGAACTGTTTTTGAGTGTGTTTGCTCCAACTACCCGTTATCAGAACCTGGAGACATTACATCCCGCAAAAACAGCACCGATCAACTAACGAATGTAATTTCTTTGGCGTTTGTTTTACTGGATCGCAAATGTCAATGGGGGCTGCCGTCTTGAAAATGTGACACACCTTTAATCGGAATACCTTGGACATTGCCGCTCAATATGAATTTCCGTATATAGCCGTAATCTGGCGAATATTCATGAAGTTATACCCCAACATTTTGCAGCCGACGATTTCATTGGCTAATCAAAGGTCAAATTGAGGTGACACCTAATGCGATATCATCAGATCCTAACCAGCGGAAAGTAATGAAGCAAAAGTTAGGATGTGAATTTAATGAGATTGATCTGCAATTAAGTGTAGACCCTTGGTCTACAGAGTAGAGTTGTAGAACCTTGGTCTACAGAGTTACCAAGTTTAAATGAAATCCCTGCAGCATGCATTTAATCCTCTACTCCATTTATATGCCTTTTTATGCATGCCTGCCAAGTGTAGATCCAGATCCGCTCGCACATTTGTGCCGTCGGGTCAGGATCTGCACTGTTCACTTTTTGGTCAGAAAACCCCTAATAAATCAAAAAGCGAACAGTGCTGATCCTAATCTGGATCTACACTGATCGCCCACAAAATAAAGGCATATGGAGTAAAGGGTTAAGTCGGCTGTTGTCTTATTGAATAAACATACACCATAATTACAATGTTTGAAACAGCTTTTCTTTGATCGGTCAACTCAAAACCTTCATTTTCATGTTAAAGGGACACACCTGAGTAACAAACACGGGAATACTGGGAATAAAGCATATCTGTTTAAAAATGAATTATTAATTCAAAATTACATATATGACACATTTGCAAATTTTTTTTTAAAGTATATTGCACAAAAATGTAGTTTATTGAGGTCCGTAGGTCAACAAATGTAAACAAATGAATTCGGGAAATTAATTAGCCTAACCTCACTGGATAAACGTGAGGTCGCGAAGCAAACTCCGCTTAAAACCACTGCCATCATACAAAATCACGTGACGATAGTCAGTTCCATTGATTGTTTACATTGAACCGGTGTAACACTGAAATTTCGCCCTCGGCGAAAGGACGGAAATGGCCGAGTTGTTACGATTGTAGTGATAAATACATTCTTTTCTTTTCTTTATCGTTAGAATTTGTTTTTTCATCCATTATTAGTCGTTTTTCTAACATACACATTCATTCCGATTGTCATTTCACTGAACAAAAATTAAAAGAAAAAAAATCAAATCCTTCCAGATCTGGAAGGATTTCTGTGTGGTGGCAGAGATTCTCCTTACTGAAAGGGGGAGATCACTGCGTTGGAGATTGGTCGCGAAGTTTCACGAGAACAATGGCCGTTGGAGTCGCTGGAGACCGTAAGTAAATAGTATTTTTCATTAAATATTTGGTAGTTTTACATGATTATACACGAATTCTAGTTATTTTAAGTGTGTTTTATTTTTGCGGACGAGGCCAAAGAGAAAGCAAGTGTCGAATGCTTATTTTTAGTCACTAATCATGAAAAAGTCGGCTTTATTTACAGATGTTCATGATTAGGGGGGAATCTCAAAACACACATTTGCTAAAAATATTGTTTTATAATATCGTGTTTGTACAAGCAACGACCAGAATTGATTAGCATTGTTTTTAACATTTTTAGTTTATTATGTTAACACATTAACTTGACCAAATATTTTGAGAAAACAATTGGGATACATGCAATCGCTAAAACATGTGCAAGCTAGCATACAGGGCCATAATTCTTTCAACATAATTGCACTAATTTAAATCTTGGCACAAAGTAATTGGCACTAGTCCCATCTGGCAGCAGTTATATTAAGCCATAATATATTTTGACACAGCCAAATTGGCCAGTTTATTTGAGAATATGGGTGAAAATTCAGTGTTTTTAAGTATTTATTAATTTCTACATTTTTTGTTCATTCTTTATATATTTCAAATTGCATGTGTAATGTGGCCATTTTGACTGTACCTCCCCCAACTTTATTGTAGTACCAATGCCAGCAGTGGCTCTTCCTTGCTTTTAAATGCCTAGATTTAAAAAAAAAGGTAAAGAAGTTTAGTTTCCTATCGTCATTTTATGCCTGTTTTACCAAATTATTTATTTAGTGTTTTAGCAAAAACTTATGCATTTTTGTTAATTAGACTTTCTTTTCTTTCTTAGATGTCTTCAGTTGTGGCACCATGAAAAATAAAGAAAAGCCATGATAAAAAATGGAGGTTGTACATGAGGATGAGTAGTAGGAGAGAATGGGACTGGAGTCTTGTCAGAGGGCTAAAAAGAGTCTAGATGGTCACAATGATTTGCTGAAGAATAAGAAAAATATGGGTAAGCATTCTTTATTTTGATTTTGCCACCTCCACAGAATTATTCCGTCTTTATTTAGTTAACCCTTTGCTGCTCAGAGACCTATTTACTGTGGTACTGTAGGTACGAGTCATATAACATTTACTGTATTAAGATTTATAGCATATTAGATTCACCATCTCCTTTTAAGGCTTGGTGTGGCCTTTTTGGTACGGGCCTTTCTGGTTTGCGGCCTTTTTGGACCAGTACCACTGTGAGCCCCAGGCATACAGTGCAGATCCTCACTGCAGCTGGCTAGCTGTCTTTGCACCCCTGTGTGTGCATACAAAACTGGCTATTTGGTGATAAAATTTACAATTATCCCTTCATAGCATTAAAATGCTTTTTCTGCAAGCAAACTATTAAAAATAGTATTTATCATTCTAGCTATAATAATGTCCAATTTAAAACAATCAGTTACAAACTAGTTTGCTCATGCTTTGCTTTTTGTATGGTGACTTAAGGTCACTGTGTTTGATTTAACTTAATATTCTTAACTGATCCCTTTCTAATTGGTTGTATTTTCTTTATTAAACATACTGTTAAACACTTAGAGCTCATCCTTTAGTTTGTGAATAAATGTGGATAAGAACTTAAAATGCTTGTAAATATATTCATGTCTTGTACTATTCTTCAGGAAAACAAAACTGTCATATTTCGCTTTGGACCCAACTGAATGGCCTCCCTATGACTCATTCAACCACGTAGACCCCTTGATGTAGCCATTGACCCCTTGATATGACATGGTGAAGCTGACAATGGTCCAAGGAAATGTACTTCAGTCAAATGCCAGTAAGTTCATTTTAGCCTTCTATCTTACCAATTAAAATTGCATTATTATCAAGATGAAAATTACCTAAGTTATGGTCTTGCATATGACAGCTTTAACTTTAAATCATTCTTGACTTGGAAATCAGAGCCTATGGAGTGTATGAGCAAAATGTACAAATTAAACTGAAGAGTCCACTTCTCATCCCACTTGTTAGGAATTGTTTATATACACAGAAGCACGGCAGGCTATCAATGTTGGTTGGTGATACTAAGGGAGCAAGACAAGGTAGCCCAATCGGTAGAGTGAGGCTCCAGGTCAAGCAAATATAAGGGTAGTCCCACAACTGGTTGATCTGGTGTCAGGATAATGTTAGTGGGTTTGGTATTATGCCAGGTGTTCACAACATGGTATACACAGTGAAGGCAGAACATATATGCATCAAGTGGACACAGTATCTAGATAATTGATATACAGGTGAATTGAAGATAAACCCAACAAACACATTTACAATGGCAGTTAACTTTCCTAAATCTAAATTATTTGTTTGTTTATATACACATGGCCATGTGTATTCAAATTGTGTGTAATATTTCAGAGGAATGCCTAATAGATAAAAAAGAAAAAGTGTAATGTGAGCAAACATAGATTTTGCATAACAGAAATTGTATGAAGTTGAACAGTTGAAACGTTTGTGTAATACACTGTATGAATCATTTGCATCTTAATTTTACATTTTTTGTGCAACAGACCTAGTGCTTAATATACTGATTAGAGTTACTTGTATTTGCTGGTTTTTGTTTATTGTGTTTATCGACCCCAACAGTATTTCATTTATCCGGAGACAGTGTTCACTTGAAGTACATATAGTTCTTCCTTCACTGTATAGCATGCCATGATCACCTGGCACATACTACACCCAGTCACATTATCCTGACACCAGATCAACAAGTCATGGAACTCCCCTTATATTTGTTAGTGCATTTCTAAGGGAGCTACAAAACTACAATTTTTAACGATTGGTATGCTGCGGCCCGGGATTGAACCTGGTGCCTGCAGTTATTTGCCCTTGGTTGACCACAATAAGGAAGTGTTTACATAGTAAATAGTGCATGTGTTGAAAGTCGGATATAAATAAGTTGATGAATGAAAGAGATGGCAACATGGACATTTTTCAACAGAGTGGACCTTAATAAGCTGGTAAATGAAATCATTGATGAAGACTTTATGTCAATTTGTCTATTTTCAGTGATTGTGTTCATGGCCAAATTCACGTGGTTCCGGCGGATTACAGCCGAATGGTTCATGGTTGTACTTTGACTGGAAATTATGGGACCGGAAGCAGCTTGACCCCCAACTTTCTGCAGCTAGAATTTCTTCTCTTGGATGATACTACTGACAGCAAGTGACTCTGATTTGATTGGAGAGTTACCAACATGACCAGTGTCCACAATGTCTATATAGAACATATAGTAAAAATAACTGTGGTCTGAGGCCTGATTAGGAGCATCCATTGACTGGGGGTCATGGTGTTTGAATGGTAATAACTTTTTTATTTCTTGAACAATTTTGTTCAAACTTGACCCTAAGGTAGATGAAGAATGTAAAAATCAGAATTTATAATTAAATGTCAACCTTTAAGATGTTATTACATTATATTATATAATATTATATAATAATATATACTATTTTTGAAAAAAAATGAAAACATCTACTTTCAGTATAAAATAACATCTAAAAATAGCCAAGAGGTCATTTCCTGTGTAGGTCAAAGCCTCACTGTCACATTCAAATCATAATGGAGGCATTTTTTGAAAAATATATGACAAAGATAACTGAAAAGTCTCTGCCCAACAGTCATGGTTGTGCCATTTGGCAGGGTTGTGTTAAAAAGGGGCCAGTGGGATATGGGGTAATAAAGGCTAAATTTCCTGACTCAAAGTGGCACACCATGCATGTGCACAAACTTCTTTACCTGGTTCACCATAAAAAATTGAGTGTAGAACCAGGTCTAGAAGTTTCGCATCTGTGTCATGTGGCACTTTGTGTCCGCGCGGAACATCTCAGCCTCGAACCTCATACTGTCAACACAGATAGGCTTAAATGTACAAACCGTGGCACATGCTCAGGCCACATAGTCTATCCAGACTGTTTATTTAAGCAAGGTTAGTATTTGGTTTGTTGAAAAGACATCTCGAGATGTCACACATGTCGACAGAAGGTTTTTTATTATTTACTTTATTTATTTATTTATTAATTTAATAAGGTTCATAAAGATGTATTTGTCTTCTAATGAACAAATTGTGTGTGCTAGTTATTGTATTGTCTTTTTGTTGTTGTTTATTTTATTTTTAGTCAGTATGTTGGCACTATAATTGATTTATATTATGAACAATAGCAGTGCATTTTCAGTACGATGAGTTAGTTCACATGTGCATAGCGTGAAATAATTGCTCGTCAACAGCCATAGACCATGAGAACTTGTTAAACAGTACTGAAAACGCTTTACTATTGTAAAAAAGAATAAAAACAGTGCATAAATTCATAGTAACATTTATTTAATCAAAACCAGCCACAGAAATGGTAGCAAATTAAAACAAGTTCAATTGAAGGGCATGTATGCAAATTGAAATAGTATTGAAATATATATAGAACCCACATGAAGTCACACTTAAATACATGTATATTGTCTCTCACTGCTAAGAAAACTAATTTGATAGGTAGAGTTATATTATGATGTCACTGACATTTTATTTAACACATCAACACTGTTTATAATGAGAGTTAACTCATTTGGATTGTGAGTAAGCATGGTCACTGTTGTCTCCCTTTGATGTGCTTGGTTTAGGGTCTAGCTGGCCTCTTCTGTAATCTGACTGTACAGTGTGGGTTTTCTTGAATTTTAAATGTTCCTGCAATTGTCTACCTTTCGATTGTAGCTTGCGCTTAATGGTGTCAGGTTTCTTTGAATAATGTCTCTGGTACGTCTCTTCCCGTTGCATTTGGTGTAGGGATTGTGAGGTCTTCTTGGAAAGACGTACTCCGACTCGATCCAGCTTTGCGACCAAGCTGTCCGCCAAACCGTTATTTAGCCTGTGACTTGTTGAGCTCAGCCGTCCATGAATGTTTCTAGAAAAGTCATTGTTTTTGGGCAGGGAGACACTGATGGCGCGGTTCACTGCCTCACATTTCTGTGTGCTGGTACCAGATTTAACTTCTTCTATAGCACTTACACCTATTCTCATTTTTACAATGTCATTTAACAGTTTCTTGTCATTTTTGTCTAGATTGAGAGATGTGATCCTGTAACTGCCCAGGAAAACAGACCGGTTCCACCAGTTGTTTGTTACACCACCGGAACATACGTATGAGTAGCGTCTGCACTTGGAGCAGTCCCCGGCATAACAGTTCACTGTGGCATCAAGAACATGGGGTAACTGTTTTTTTATAAATGTCATGTCTCCAGCATGTCTCTTTATCATTTCCTTCAGGATACAGCTGCATCTAGCCTTAATGTCCTGGCTGAGACCCTTCTGTTGCTCCTGTCTTTGATCTCTGGTCTTTGCGCCTGGGAACATACCGTTACTAAAGTTAGCATTGTAACAGTACCGGAACTGAGCCTGACCGAGATGAATTGGGTCTGCCTGGCGTTCTACTTTCCACATAGGGTCGAGTAATCGCATGGCCTCAGTCACACCGGCAGCTGATCTGGAGTCGCCATCTGTTGTCACATACCGAACAAGAGCACTTTCAGCTGCTAGTGTCTGGCCAATAGATTTTCCGAGCTCATATTCTGAGAGTGGTGCCTGTCGATATGTATTTGCTGTACAGCCTGCATGACCGCCGGGGCATTCCACATGGTATCCTTTTCCCCGCAGCCAGGCACCTGTCCAGCAAAGCTTATTTTGCACTGCTGCAGCCAAGATATACTGCCTTTCTGTCATTGTCTCACAGGCTACTGCGATAGACTGTGATGCATTCTGGCCTGACTTCTTCCGGCTCGAGATAACACTCGAATTGTATCGCCCGTCCACAGCAATATTAATAGAGTTCCCAGGATTTCCTCGTTTTCTGCTGATATCCTTCACCAGGCAAATCTTCTTTGACATGTCTCGATCGTTCAGTTCTTTGATTGCACTGCCCACAGTGTTGGATGTTTTCTGCATGCTACTTTTAGCTGGCGGTGGAATGTCCATACTTGCTAGTATGTACCGGAATTTTGAGTTCCCCATAGGTGCATCTTGTAGTCCTACAGCAAGACTCAGATTTGTTGTTGCTGGCTTTGGTCCCCTCTTAGATGACTCTGCCTCCTTGTATAGCTTCAATAATGGTGTAATAAAGCTGCAGTTGTTGCACTTGAATGACATCTTCAAGCACAGTCCCATCTTTCTTTCATCGGCCACAATCAGATTAGGCTGATGGCATTCAGTCGATTTCTGCCGATGACTTTCAAGTGCCACATTTATTGAACTCGCCATCTCTTGCTTGTCAACAAGGCTCATGCCGTGACAGTTACTGTTTTCTTCTTGTTTTGCTCCAGGTTGACTTCTTGATGTTCTTGGCCGCAGCAGCATGACATCTCCGCAGAGCTCGCTTCCATCTGCAGTAGGTCTGGTAGACACTGGAAATTCATCTTCAGTCAGCCTGATGACAGATCTCTTAGGTTCAGCATCAACATGGAAATGACTGTCAGACTTCAAGCCTTTATTCCAAGGTGAGCATCCCTTCTTGAAACCGAACGCCTTCTTCTTTCGATCGCCCCTCATACTTGGACAGCAGTTGTTAATAGCATGAAGGTGATTAATCTTCTTGTGATGAAATCAGGAACTGGGGCCCCCTTTTATATTGAAAATTTTCAGTTTGGGAATCCAGATATCTGTTTGAAGTCTTTTAAACTGAAAAAACAGACCTCCCATATGCTGGCATATGTTTTTGATGCAGAAGCATGTGCAGTGAACCTGCACTAAGCACCCCACCCCCCACTGTGCAGCCAGGCGGCCAGCCAGCCACCTGTGTTCCTGGACACAGTGGCAGTCCTGTCTGGTGGCCATATCTTTTAAACCATATGACTTAAGATAAAATGCAACCCATCATTTTAAAGGTTAAATGTATGCCTTTTATAAAGTAATGAATTTAACAAAACTGAAATCTTTAAAAATTACATAATTCAGTTACAATGTTATGTAATATGACTAATTTTTATGATATTTAGTCCACTTTTTTTTTTAAATTCAACTTGGTCATCTATGTGAAAATTACATTTTGTTTCAAGTAAATGTTGAACAGAGCAGCAAAAATCTTTTTATTTGATTAAAAAATCTACTTTTAAGAAAGTTACAGCATTTTTAGTTTTGGTGCATTTCTACTTCAATGAGCCGACACATGGCGACAAAGGTAAATAGACCTATGGTACATAATATTCTGTCATCAGTTTACAAGATAATGACTTTAAACTTTCCAGGTCTTCTACATATATGTTTGGGATAATGTATGCAAAGTTTTACCAAATTTGAATGAAAAATACTGGCTAAATAGGAATCAGACTACAGTTATTTGCCCTTGGTTGACCACAATAAGGAAGTGTTTACATAGTAAATAGTGCATGTGTTGAAAGTCGGATATAAATAAGTTGATGAATGAAAGAGATGGCAACATGGACATTTTTCAACAGAGTGGACCTTAATAAGCTGGTAAATGAAATCATTGATGAAGACTTTATGTCAATTTGTCTATTTTCAGTGATTGTGTTCATGGCCAAATTCACGTGGTTCCGGCGGATTACAGCCGAATGGTTCATGGTTGTACTTTGACTGGAAATTATGGGACCGGAAGCAGCTTGACCTCCAACTTTCTGCAGCTAGAATTTCTTCTCTTGGATGATACTACTGACAGCAAGTGACTCTGATTTGATTGGAGAGTTACCAACATGACCAGTGTCCACAATGTCTATATAGAACATATAGTAAAAATAACTGTGGTCTGAGGCCTAATGATTGCTCTACCAGATCCGGGGTCTGCAGGTTTATTGGACGAGTTCAACATTCCAGTGTATTATACACATATTAATAGTTTAGGCATAAAAATTAGCTTAAATCCAATGCTAAATGACTCCTCTTTTTTTCCAGGACATTCAGTGAATGATTACAGAGCTGGGTTCTTCAGTGTGTGTGTGTGTGGACATGTTTACAAAGAATTCAATCTTTGAAAATGACAATGAACACTCAAAAGTTATGCTGCAGTCAACTGATTTTTTTAATTATATTTTTTTAAGAAAGAGTTCATAGCTTGTTTTTTTTTTAGTTAACAATTGCTTTTCAAGTGTATAAAAATTATGTAATGCCTTTTGGAATTAAATATATTTTTTAACTATGTATGCTTTATTTTTTAATTCCCTTTTTACACTTAAAGTTATGTTATAAAGATGAAAACTGTTTGTTTGATATGTCTAACTTTTTTCAAATAAAAAAATACACTAAGGTGAAATTATGCACCAACATGCAGTTTATCCTGACCTTAACACAGAAATAAACTGTTATTTATTGATACAAGATTTACATTTTTGGAAATTGTGACAGGAAGAAAATAAATCTCATTTTTAGATGCATTAATGATCGATGTTAAATTAAGGGTCAGGGTCAGGTCAATGTTAGTGCATTATGCTTTAAAGAACAAAGCAACATAATTTTTTATGAAATACTTTTATTTTAACAAGAAACAAATTGCAATACAACAAGTAAGTTCTGCAATGATTTTTACTTTCACGTGTCTGAAAAGAAATAGCTTACACGCCATGCTGAGATGTATATATTAAACGTGTTTAACACTGCCTCCATAGCTGTATACATTTCACTTCAGTAGGAGCTTTCACTTTTGAGCGTTATTTATTGTTGATAATCTACCTAAGGTGTTACTCTTGTGCAGATTGACAAAATCTTAAAAACTGGGGGTCTCGTATAATCAGACGTCGGCCTTTGGTTGGCAGCTTTTGAGCAGGAGTTTGTGTAACTGAAATATAAAAAAAATCCCGGTTAAAGCATATGCAAATTCATGAACTTGTTTAGTGTTACTTTTAATTCCTTGTAACTATATACAAACTGCATTAAAGGATAACATAGATAGGTTACAAGCCTTTAAATGTCTGGACTTCAAGTCTTAAGGTAAATCGGGGATTGGGATTAGTCGGCATTTTTGCCGATACTGCGCAGCGACATTTCTATCATTATAGCACAGGGGCACTTATGAGGTGCCCAAGGACTGAACCTGGCCGGTCCATTATACTGACACCGACGAGTCAGGCTAATGCTGTCACCTTAGCCCCGAGCGTTAGGAGGGAAGCCACTACTACCAACTCTAAAGTCTTTGGTTTGACCCGGCCGGGGTTCGAACCCACTACCTCCAGTTCCGCAAGCCGACGCTCTACCACCTGAGCTATTGCGGCTGGTCTTATGTTAATCTGTTGGATAATGATTAGCTGTAGCATAATAATGAGCATCAGCAGTTTTGTTGCAGTAAAATGGTATCCTAAAAGGGGATAATGAATAATGAAAAATTTGGATGTGAGCTATGGTACTTGTGTGTGTGTTCAACATTGTATCAATAAAAGCTACCAATTATCCCAGTATTTGGCAAATTAGTCTTAAATTCCCATGACTTAACATTCAACAAAAGACTAAAACATAATACTTGGCATTCAACACAATACTAATACATTTAGCACAAAAAGTAGATCTGGTGAGCAGGCAGATCATCTGGTTTTCAACATAAGGAGGCCTTTCATATAACTTCAAAGCATTTTTCTCGACTTGTAAGAGTGGTTATTACACCATTATGACCACAAATAAGCAGGTAAAACTTACATATGAAATAATAAATCACACTCAATATTTCAGAATAAAGCTTGAAATATCAACATTAGTAAAAAATAAACCATGCTACAAAAACAGTTCTGAAAAAGGTTTCCATTATAATTAGCATGTCTTAAAAGGTTTCAACTTGTACAAAGCTTTAAAAGTGAATTGTTCACAGTTTGTAAAGTTTACAATTTCTTTTCGTTTTTGCTTCAAAAAAGCAAAAACTACTTAACTACAGATAGTAAAACAATAAGTTGTTTTGATACCTCTGACCACTATATTATGTGAAATGCTGCCCTTCAAAACCTTTGTTTAGGTTGGAAAAATAATAGTAGCAACATTTTCCTTAGTTTTTTAACCTTACTGAGCTCAAAAACTACATTAATTCATTTTCAAACTGAGCATGCAGTTATATTCATTATTTGTGTGTCAATAATAAACAATATGTTGACTCATGAGTCAACAGTGATGTTGTTAACATTAAAATGCAGATCAGTGGTTGTGTCATGTTCCTACAATAAACTGTGACCAAGTTGCATTGTCTTAATTTGCAGATGGCTGCAACTTTGCATCTATACAATAATACATGTTGATAGTGTACATATATCTGGCTTAAAAAAGCTTTACTGATTAGTGAACCACCTTTATTCAAATAAAGTCAGAAGAAAGACCTTTCTCAACTTAAATGTTGTCTTGATTATCAAATATACTCACATTATGGCTTGTTAAGTTGACAACAATGCTATAATAACAACAGATTGTCAAAAATCAAACTGACAATTACTTCAGATTAGGTTTGAGCCTCAGTTGGTTTAAAAACTTTCATCAAGGAAATTAAAAAGACCTGTAATGTAACCAAGGTATTTGTGTTAAATGTTTCTCCATTTATAACAACTGGACTGTCATAATCTTCCCAAACTGAATGTTTTTATTAAAATCAAGAACAAGGGGTTGTCCATGGACAAGATGCCTAACTCCTCTGACTCCTACTGGACCATGGCCTCTCACCACATGAGTTCAACTTCCAGTTCGGGTAACAAACATGAAGGGAAAAGGTTTTCAAGCTGACCTCAGGTGCACCAGTGGTACTACCCAAACATTTTCTAGGGTCTTCATCCATTATCGCTACTATGGGCATACTTTCTTCCTTCAATATATTTCTAAAACAACAACAACAATAAACAACTTATTGAGAATTGTTCTGCAATAGTGGCCCAAGTACAATCCACTCAAATGACTAGCATCACTTTTGGAATATCCTGTTCTAGCTATCTAGTGATTTTTTTCTGTCTACCAAATGCCTCAATCCAGTGATATGCTGATTCCCTAAGGTATGGCACTTAGTAATCTTTACCTGTAAAGCAGTTCAGATGAAATAAAATGTAAATAGATGTGTTCTATGTTTTCTGTCATTAACTGGAAAACTAGCAAATTACAGTGACAATTAAATGATCCAATATCCAAGATATAACTATTTATTATGGAGGAAAACCACAAATAAATGCTAAGCTGCAACATTTAGCTGTATTTGCAGTTACATTAATCATTTTAGTAACATCTGGCTATTGATAAATGTCTGGGTAGAACCAATGCCACAGCAATCAACTGTAAGACTTCCACTTTAAGTCCTTTATCCCATCTAAAAATCATACCCATGTAACATAGGCAGACAAATGTGCAGCCAGTCTGGGACTCGAAACCGGGACCCTTCACTAACAGGCCAAATGCTCTACCGACTGAGCTAACCGGACGGCTTATATATTATCTCCCTATCCAGCTACATACATCCAGGGCAACTTGAAATTTATCCTCGTATTTCAACAGACCATTAGCTCTAAATGTAACTCACTCCTTTAGCACCTGTACCATAACAATCGCTTGTCATTTATGTTGGGCACCATTGTAACATAGGGAGGAAAATGTGCAGTTGGTCTCGGACTCGAACCCTTTGCAAACAAGGCGAATGCTCTACCGTTTGAGCCAACCGGACCACTTACACATTCTCTACCTATTACACGGCTACACCCACACAGTTAGAAGCCAAGGATTTGTATAAGTCAGCAATCCTACCACTTCATGCTGGTAAAAGCAGTATGATAAAAAAAAAGAATTGCAAAGAAATAAATCTTCCTGTACATGTAGTGCTATTTGGCTCTGGTGTTAGCAGATCATGTTGTGAAGTTTTGGACCAGAAGGGGATGTTGGGTTTTTAATTATCTGATGCTGAAACAACAGAAACTGCATAATGAGGTATTTCAGAAGAGTATCATATGAACATTTAGCTCATTAATTGATTTGCTTAAATTTAGTTTATTACCTGGAATGTCGCTTATCAATAATCAAATTGTGGTGGAACATGAAGAGTATTTGATTTGCAAAAAATGGATTATCTCTGAAAAATAGAGATATCCTTTGAATCCTCAACATTGTATGAAGTCTTTTCTCTTCTGTATTATTATTTTCAAACCACAAGCACTCACAATATTTTTCTCTTCTGTATCATTAACATTTAAAGGAAAAAACACAATATTGACAATACAAAAAACAAATGCAGCAACAATAGCAATGAATGGGGGTCAACTTTACTGACTTAATACTTTATCACAATCTGTACTGATTTTTACCTTTTGTGTTTTAATGGCAAAGAAAACCATGGTGTTGGGGTGTCTGTCCTTTTCTACAGTAGCATTATGTAGGTTCAGATGTAGACATCACTTTTCTTCTCTTTCTTCTTTCTTTGCTGGCCTGGCATCTTTCTTGAAGATAAAAGACAGCAATACACATTTCATGAAGATTAACCATTGCCATCTCTAATTAGTAATATTAGATCAACTTTCATAAAACTGAATGATGTGACATCTCTGGGATGCAGGAAGTCTAATGCTTTTGAGTACCATTGTATCAGTGTCCCCACTTTAAGACGAAGCATATCATCTACAAAGTACCAGACCTGGTAGCGAAATCGGTAGAGTGTCAGCTCTAGGTACGGGAGGCCCGGGTTCGATCCCAGGCCGTGACATACCAAAGTCATTAAAATGGTAGTGGCATAGCTCCCTTGCTAATGCTCCGGCAAATATAAGGGCAGTTCCATGACTGGTTGGCACAGTGTAAGGATAATGTGACTGGGCGTGGTGTCATGCCAGGTGTTCATGGCATGCTATACACAGTGAAGTCAGCATCATATCTGCTTCAAGTCTCCAGATAACTGAAATATTATTGGTGGGACGATAAACCCATTAAACAATAAACAAACATCTACAAAGTTGTAAAGTGGGGTGTATGTAAATTGTGGTTCCTACCTTTTATCATTTGTGTACAAAAATAGAATCAAATGATAGGTTATGGTCTATAATTTAGAAAAAATGAAAATAGTAGTTAGTAAGCACTTGTGTGTATTTTATTTTTGGAAACATCTACACTTTGTCTGACCAAGTGGTACACTATGTCCTAGTTTGAAATTTACATGTCTGTTTGTGGCATATTTCTCAAAGAAACAAGCTAACACAATTTTTAGAATTGATTTCACTATAATGATATTAGTAAAAGGGACACTGCAACATAAAGAGCATAAAAATAAATGAAGCAAACCAATAGGAAAAAAGAAATAGTTTAACTCAGCCAAGTAAACCTACTAACATAAAGTCTATTCAAATAAGATTTAAACTACAATGTATATAAATATTTATACCTTTATGTGTTAAACCGGTGCAGCAGACCATGTTGTTAGAGTGTTTGTCCATTGCTGTTAAGTTACTGTTCTTGGTAGTAATCCAGGTGTAGGTGTAAGTTTTCTTTTCTCTTTTCTGGGCCTGGCATCTTTCTTGAAGCTAAAAAGCAGCAAAACATATTTTTTGCTATTGGTAATGTTGAAATAAATCAAGTAGTAGTTCTATAAGATACCCAAAGCTAACAAAACATGTAATCATATCAACTGGCACTTAAGTTAGCAATATCAATGTAGGAAATCAATTACTTTCCATAATTCCATAAGGTATGGATTAGAAGAAAAATAACTTTGTCTGAATTGATATGCATCCTATATTTTAGCATTGATTCAGAACCACTCATGGGTTTGATCAAAGAATTTACTCAAGAAAACATAGATGTAATATTTAAGAGATGGCATAGATTAGGCAATCAGTTACAAACCTTCACCTCTTCAATATTCAATATCACCCTAATTTTGTACTTAAATCAAGACATATCCATTTATGGTGGTTATATGCAACAAAGCAAGTTTAGCAACACTTTAAAGCACTTTGTAATATATCATTAAGCAATATGTCAGTGATAGTTTCATGTGCATGTTTCTCAGACGCAGTAACTATTAATCCTAATTTCAAGTAAATAATTTGATGAAGTCCACACAAAAATGTACCAGTGACCTTGTTTTAAGCTTTGCAAAACCCATTTTGAGCGTGTGATGCGTACAAATAGGTCTAAAGCCTTTGTGGTGGTATTGAGTTCAATCTACCAATGTATCCATTATCAGTTCATGAGAGCAACTGGACGTAATGTACCATTACCGTAATGTACCAGGACTTAATGTACCATTTTTGGATCGAATGTACCATATATAGAATATATAGGGAATTATTGTTAATGTTTATATATATTGTTTTTAGTTCAAATAAAGTTAAAACATGTTGTAAATTTGTGTATATGATATTTAAATGTGTATGTATTGAAATTGTAATGAGTTTTATTTAAATAAAATGCATAATTACCTGTGTTTGTTCTTTAAAGTAGGTGGTTATAAACCTATATTTTCGTAATTTAATCCAGTCACAAATGTGTTTTGTATTTAATTAAATTAAGATTGGAATGGATATCAATTTAACGTATTAGATTATTGTCCCACACATCTCCAAGTGATGTGCCAAGTCATGTGTTTAAACAATCATTGTGATTGTTTGTTTTTTTTTAATTATTCACACATTAATTTAAACTGTGAATGTTTTAGAACAATTGTGTAATTAAGGGTATTTAAAGTTTCAAATGGTCATGATTAAAGTATTAAAGATGTGAAAGTATGCTGACTGTGTGACATTGACTGATATCTGGATATATATATATTTAAATGATGATGTGTTGTATTGTTTTTAATTATTTTTTACTATTAAAGTTTATTGATGAATTCTTTACTTAAGTAAAACAATCTTATAATTTCTTAATCACATGGAACATTTGTTAATAACCCATACAAGACTTGTTGTTTATTCTTCAAACAGATTTATAAATGGTTAAAAACTAGCCTGTCATATTAACTAACAGGTTTATCAATTGACAAATACACAACAGAATGCCCCAGGGAGATTTTCACACCTAATTATCACCCCTCAATGGGGTCCTCCACACTGAACAATAGGCCAACCATAATCCCTATATAAAAAATAGATGGTACATTCAATCCAAAAATGGTACATTAAGTCCTGGTACATTACGGTAATGGTACATTAAGACCACCACCCCAAGTTAATAAGACGAAAACTAATGTAAACAAATATCCTGTTATCTAAAATCGACGTTTTAAGACCATTTTCGGCGTTTTTCAAATATATCAAGAACTTTTGTGACAACACCCTTTCGATTCTAACTAACTAAAGTGGAAACATCTTAAAACTGAAGAAATATAGCTTGAGGTAGGTATAGGAACGACTTTTTGAAAATAAAATAATTTCATTGATCTTATAGCATTTATTTGTAGCTATGGATGTGAGAAACTCAATAAAAAAATTTCATCAAATTCCATCAATAAATGGCAAAGTTATGGTCACTTCTGTACCATCATATAAGCAAGCCGTTGTCAACGTTTTTTTTTAAAAAAGTAAGAAAATTTGGTTCCCAACATTTAAATTGATATTTTTTTATGAGGAAGGGCTGTTTTGTGTTGAAAACTTTGCATATTCATAATTTCAGTTGAAATAACACATTTTTTGTGAAAACAATATGAAATTTTAAGAAAAAAATGTGAAACAAGTATCATTATCATTCACAAAATAAGCAAAAATATGACCACCAAGACAATCAGAAACATTTCTTTCTCAAAAATTTATGTTATTTGCTATTTTTTGTAGCATGTTTGTGATAACTCAAAATATGAACCATTTTATTCCTATTAATCCAATTTTATTGTGTAATATTATCACCTACAATATATATATATATATATATATTTATAATATATTAAATATATATAATAATGTATGATATATCACGACATGAAACAAGGCTCTGGTCAGCAAAGTATTAGCTACTTAAGTGAAGTTTTGTTAAACTTATTAACTGCTTAACTCTTCTAAATCTTCACAAGGGGAAAGTATATTTTCAACAAGGATTTCAAAACTCAACACAAAGTTCACTGTTTACAGGTATACTTAAGCCGAAGATTCAAACTATCAAGATTCAAGTACACAAGTTTATTAATCTCACTAACAGTTTAACTCTTTTTCTTTTAACCAGTTATGTCAAAGATGCAAACTGTCAATAGTTGTCATCTGCTTCAAGGAAAAGCCTAAGTCAACACATATTCTTCAATGATCAATGGTTTACTTAAGTCCACCATCCAAATTGATCTGAACTGATCCAACCACTTAAGTGTTTGTTTTACTATAGTCAAAATACAAACCATGTCAATATTCTCAAACACTCCTCAGCACAAGTTCATTGGTTATTAGTAATTTCTTAATACTAATCATTATTTCAACAAGTTTTTTAATAATGGTCATGTTTTATTGGTTTACACAAGCCAATGATCCAATCTGATTCAATTCTTACTAAAGTCAAAGATGCAAACTATTTCAGAAGTACATTTTTGTTAATTTCCTCTACACTGACAAGTTAACCTTTTACTGGTTTGCAAACTTGTGATGTAAGGAAATGTCTTATTTATCTTGCTGACTTGCCTCTTCCTTCTAATGGCCTTTAAATACATATGTAAATCAATCCACTGAAATTTGTTAAAAGCAGTTTAGCAATTTAAAATGTAACATTAATTATTCAAATGTATTTATTTACAAATAAAAGCATTTTTTTACTAACTAAAATTTAAAAACCTGATACCAAATAAAATACTGCAATACTTATTATTTCTAAATCTCCATTCACATATTCTTCCAACAGATTATATGTGTACACATTTTCATCATTTTCACTGTCAGAAATCTGAATAAAAAAAAAACCAAATAAGCTAGAAGGAGGGGAACAGGTGAGAGGGGGTTGTCGAGATGATGCTTTGTAAGACTAAGTTTAAAATTAATCAAACAGGTCATTGACAAAGAGCTGTGGTGAAAAAAATCACCAAAATCAACATTTTACATATTCCATGTAACAGTTTGTTGATTGACACAATAGATATTAATAATCAGGAAGAGTAGTTCGTTTTTTTTATTTCGGGATAAATTTCACGGGAAAAAGTTACCTAGACACCGGTAAAATAATCATATGTTTTTGCATAATATCATTTGTTTGCATCTTCAATACTCAAATATGTGCTATATAAATCAGTAAAGAATTCACTCATAACCATTGTTTCCACTAGGAATCCTTTTGAATATGCAATGTGAGGCACATACGCACATAAAATTAAAATCTTTGCAAAATCACCGGGTAAAAAGTTATGGCTACACCGGCGGACGAAAACAAATATAAGAGTCTGCAGTGTGGTTGAAATTAATTAGCATACGGATTGGCGGTATCGAAAATAGTTGCAAATACAACTGATAATAGTTTAAAAGGGTACTGAGCATAGGAATTTGACCGTTTTTTGAGAAAAACGCCATTAAATCAGTTTTTATTTATTTCGAGAAAAATTTACTTATAGTTTTAATTAAGTGGCAATGATCCGTTCTCCCTCAAAATTTTTGGTCATGTCCTCGGAACATGCCTTAAACTGGTTTAGTAAGTTTTTTTGCTAAAGCAGACCATTTTCATAGCGTAAAACAGCGTAATCCAAACACACTATTTCGGAACCAAAAAATGCGCCGTGACAAGGGCAACAGGAAGAGTTACCTCCCCTGCCGTTCCTATCGCTACTTGAGGGTTAAAAACCAACAACAAAAAAATACCGAAGGCGAAACGTCGAAATGTGATATCGTTTCGCCAATTTGTTTGAGAAAACCCCTGACGTACCTTTCCAAAATGAAGCTTGGCCAGTTACTGTTTACTCTGATCAACAGAATGTTTCGTAAATCCATCCATTCGATAAAAGCATCGTAAAAAATCACTCTTTGTGAACGGTCGCTGCGCATGCATTCACTCCTTTCTATCTTCAACTCCGAAAATGTTACTCTTCTTGCTCTGCTCGCCATGTTGGATTTTTCGGCCAATGAGATTCAAGAAAATAGTACCCACAATGCATTACGCGTGCTACGTAGTGTTTTGTTTGTAAACATTGTCGAGAAAATTGAGTTACGAACTTTTCAAATGTAAACACCACATTAACGGCTTATCAGTAACGAACCCACGAACTTTAGGGTTGACTCAATGGGTCATATGGGATATATTAATGACCCCTAGCAGTTGATAATCAAATTATTCGAATCTATAACTCGAACTGAGCCTATTTTACCCTCAGGTGTGTCCCTTTAATAATTATCAACACAATGATTTATTTTCAAGTGAATGTTTCAGCCGACCTGATTGAAATTCATCTGATAGTCTGACAAGAAGATGTTCGAAATAAAAATTCCTGATTCGGGGAAGAATTCCCATTATGAAGTCGTCATTGTAGTAAACGTCCATCACACACTGATTTTCAACAGTCCACACAACAAACTTGCACAAAACCGATTTGGTGCAAAACATTGCAATCTGCACTTGACAGTAATATCCATTTTTGCCCATTGGGTTTAATTTAAGCTCACCATTTTCAAGACTTACATCATATTTCCCTGAAGATATCAGGTGTTCCAGTGGTTTTGTTGGTCACTTAATTTCTACGATTGTTCTTTAATCAACTTTCCCATCTGGACTAGCAGCAATGTACGGTTCATCCTCGCTAACTGCAATACCTGATAAATGAACTGTCATGCCCGAAACACTTTCAAACCACATACGAGCTTCTGGTTCAATTTTTTGTCCATGGCTTGTTGCTGTACATCCCTTGAATCTGGGATATATATGATAGTTAACAAATTTATCTCCTCTTTGTGTTTTTGGCAAATCGCTCACTCTGCTGCTGGTTATACTCAACTTTCTACTGTCTGTCCATACATTCAAAATTACTCCTACTTTCTTGGCTGATTTGAACATACTTTTCATAAAATGTTTGGCATTTATTACAGGACAGTGGCATCACAATAGGATTTGAGAAGTCCCAAGTATGTTCCTGGTGGGTATTTTCATCGACAGTGCATCTGCTTTCTTCTAGTGCATTTAGAATTTTGTACAACATTACACAGTACCTTTACACTCCCAAATGTCTTTTACTGTGGAGTTTGATACAAATGTTTGTAGATCAACGTGACTTATAAATTGTTGGGTGGGAGTAGGCTTATCCGTGGCTGTCTTTTCATTTGTGTCACTGTTCAATTTAAGTTCGAATGGACTTGGTCGGTCAAACACCATATCTGATATCATATCATGAGAGAGTACTTGTGCTGCCCCTTTTCCCCACACACGTTCTTTGTCAGTGCTAGTTTCTCCAGCAACACCATTAGCCCAGGCCAGTGTAATGGCATAAATGATGGCAGATATATGGCTGCAAGATCAGGCATTGCCATCTGGACACGTACAATGTCAAGTTTCAATTGAACGTTCTGTAGAATCTGCTATCCAAGTGTTATAGTCTTTGCATCCAATGTCTGGCTGACTCTTCTGAAATTTTGGCCTTGATGTATTTCACACCATCACATTCAAGAGAGACCAAATGTCGCCCATCCTTCCGTTCTGAACATAGTTATATTCATAAAGGGCCCTAAATGATTTCATAGCTTTTCCATCATAAGCTTTGGTATGGATCAAGTAGTCAACAAGGTCTTCAGAACATACACCAGCTTAGGCCAGGCTTTGCTGTTGTTTTTTTCCCATTTCAAGTCTTCAGGTGGCAGCCCTGTAAGTACAGACAATAAATAAATCATTCATCAGATTACAAGTAGCAACACCTTATTATTCCTTTACTCCAAGGAAATGCTTTTTATCACATTGGCTACCAGTGTACATGTAGATCCAGATCAGTCAGTACATCTGTAATCAGATATAGATCTACTCAGCTTAATTTTATTTAGTCAGAAATAACCAAATGAATTTAAAATCAGTGTAGATCCAGATCCGTTGGTACGGACGATCCAACTGATAGTGATCTACTGTTATCACCCTGGTAATCTTGGTTATATTAATTTTGTTCATAATTTCCAGGCCCTAATTTCAACATGCGGACCTCAACATTTACATATCCTGTATTGATTATGCCGTTACAGGTCAAACTTTTCATCATAATTTAAAACTATAACATGTCCTCGAGATCGTTGACAAGCTTGAAAGTTATGGTAGAATATGAAAAACAAACGTCCGGAGGGTGGACAGTTCGTTCTCATAAATATGCTAATACTAGGCCTTCCGTTATAAACATGAACAATCAACCTTCCGTTGAAAACATAAAGAATCAAATGTAATTTCCATTCATGTACTAAAAGAAAAAGCAGATCTATAGGTTTTAAGCTAAGCAATCATTCTTACTTGTTAAACCTGTAAACTATCTGATCCGCCATTATCCAGGAGCAACCCCTTTTCTTGTAGACCACAGTAACTGAATCTCAAGAATCTGCACACTTGTAAATATGTTTAATCAGTTAAAAGTTGTTTTGACAGTTTTTCAAGTTATCAGAGTTGACAATCTAAAAGAATATTTATGTTGGCAAACTTTTGTTGGGAACTATACTTGTGTGACGTACGTGGTCGAATAGAGGTTAAATAAGTCGAAGAGCGCATGTGCGACACCCGCCATTTTGGACGCAAAGTGTAAACAAATGATGCAAGGTATGAAATTTATTTTATTGTTATTGCACAATTGTATGATTGTTTTAATAGTTGCAACAGTTTATATAAAGACTGATTAGCCATGCATAATTTGCGTACGAAAATAATCCTTATGCGATCGAAAAGTGAAGTGGAAACAAATGCAAAAAAAAACTCTTTATAAGACGCATGTATAGCATGATTTCTGGGTTTTAATGCATTTATTTTGTAGAAAAGGTACCATGTTCAAAGGTGTTTAAATGTTGTTTCAAAAGCAATGAACCATTCATTAACTTGTCTTAAAACACATTCAGTTATGCAATTTATTACTTTGTCAAAATACTTACTGAACACTCGGAATATAAGATAATTTGTATAATTGAATTTGTAAATCCATTTCCAAACCGAATCAGCGAAGTTACAATGATAATAAGCAGATTGTTAGAATTCCCCTCAGAACATGAAAACATCAATATATTTAAAATAGCGTACGGGGATTTCATGCTAAGTGGGATAAGGCAATTTAGTTATTTCTGCTCTTCTTTGAGTTGAAATTTTTATAAAATGAGTTGTATATATATTGTTATTGATTCTAACATATATATTGCAATTAAATGGCATTGAAATGTAAGACATTGAAATATATGTTTATACAATTTTAAAACATTAGTTTTAAGTGATTGATATCTTTGATTATTGAAATAGTATTCGTGTAACATCAAAACAATAAACATCTCCCCATATTGGCAGCGACACAGCACAAGGTTTACGTACTGAATACATCGTATTGATAGTAGTGCTCGCGATCTTCAAGATCATCTTCTGGACCTTCATATGCTACCGCTGGAGGAATCGGAGAACTGTGGTCATCGTACGTCCCCCGAGACAAAATGGTACTGGTAGGTTTCTTGCTTATGTCACGATGCGATCTAATTTATCACGACCCTTTTTATCACGGTAGGTTTTAATTTGCTTGCTTAAGTTAAAAAAACCCATCGCTGCGACTCAGTGTCATTATACCGACATCCAGTGTTTTTGGTACAGAAAGTAAGAAAAAAAACACCTTTCTAAAATAAGTCATTCGCACGGAGTGGGATTCGAACCTACTACAGTGTAGATTAAGTGGTTTAGGCATGCTGTCGTCTTTTATATTAAATCATTTATATTTTATAGGTAGCTAAGCTTGTTAATACATGAACTTGTTTAATACACGAAATTAGTAATATGTTACTGGTTACTGGGCGTTTGCCTTGTTTAATAAGCGTGATGTCTACAATGTCGAATTACTTATGTTTAAAGGTAGTTCCCTGCGTTTGGCATAATGTTGTATAATCCATCTTATCACGTATATGTTAATCAGGGGCGTAGCTAGGCATGATAAGATGTGTACTCATGGCAGCTATGAGGTGGGGTGGGTGGATGTTTGTAGATCGTACATGGCAGCTTCTTGGGAGGTTTCGGTATCAAGATATAACTGGATATTAAGCAAATGTATGATGGTCCCGAGGACAGAATGATCTGAAAAGTTCCTTTTCTGAAATACTACAGTATAAAATTTGTTCCATAAATGGAGCTACTGAAAAGTTACTAAATCGATTAACTAATTTTACATATTGTTTATGGTGCAAATGGCGGTACTAGTTAATAACAATAAAAATACACCTTACCCCTAAAATAGTAAGATTTTTTATTACAGATTTAACTTTTTATGGTTCTATTCTTTGGAGACAATGTGTACGCAGCTGCGTATCCTGCGTACAGGCAGCTACGCGCCTGTTAATGGCAGGTTACCTGTTTTAGACACATTTTTGTCTAAATATTTCGAATGACTCCTATATATTCCCTGTGCTAGGCATGTTGTTTAAATCGGCCGAATAAAGCATGTCGCTGAAATATTGTGAGGAAACTGTGAAACACGATCAAATACTTTTCTCAAAAATAAACTTTGTCAAAAGGAATACATGTGTCATTATCGTGGTGTTGTTCTTTTTAAGCCATCTCATATAAACATAAAGGAATATTTTAAAGGTACAATGTTCTTGTTGCTCAAAACACGTTATATTAATAAATAATTTAAGTCTGGCGTCTTGCTATATTGTCCCCAAAGCTAATATAACAAAATAACAGGTCATGTGACACGCTGTTTTCTGTTTGCAGTGACCAACTCAAATCCGCTGCATGCTGGGTACGACCAGACACCAGCACCAGTATCAGACAGCCCACCTCCGTATGACGCCGGGAAAATGATATATAAGTGATATTACAATAGTACCATAGATCCAGGCACCGTAAACAACACCCAAAGCGAGGCGCTGTATATACAGAGTTATATTCATGTATACATGACATTTTAATACTAGATTAAAACAGCAGTTAAGTTAGAGAAACATTAGACATTACATTGATTAATTATGATTATGAAATTCATGTGTACATAAGCTGTTGTACATATACATGTCAACGGAAGGTGCCATTCCTATCAGTAGATAGTGTTTGGGCGTTAAGCGAATCGAAAAAAGGTTTGCTATAAAGTTAACCTTTCCTTACATATCTTGATAAGAAATGTAGCTTTATAAAATGCCACATCGCGAAAAGTGTGCAATGGCAAGTTCTTGGAATCTTGTGTTCGTAGTATGCGACGAACCTAGACAAACACTTTGATTATCTAACAATTGTAACTCCTTTTGTTCTGTGCTCTTTTGTGTTGTAAACAATTAAATTCATTTTAATTGACTTTATAAATTGTTTGTCTAGGAGCTTGTTCTGTCTTTGTATTTTTGCATTCTTTAATGTCTTATTGTATTATTATCCATACTTTGCGCTGAAATTATTATATAATCCCAACTTTTGTATATACGTGTCTCTTTCAAAACTAAAAATTAATACTGGTTCTTAGGTATGTTGCTGGTATTCATATAATAAAAATTGTAGAACATTACCTGAGTACTTTTCCTGAGGGTTAATAGCCCATCAACACGTCTTATATGTCATCTTGGCTTAAAACCTAACCCAGCACATCAGGAAATGTAAACTTCTATTTTATAAGCACTGGAAAACAACACGTTTTCATGTCCTAGTCTATGACAGCATCCATTGATGATATCACCATTTGTGTTGCAGAATTTCATAAAACTATCCTAAAACTATTTTGTGTTCTTTTTTATTCGTCATATCAGGTTGATTCCTGTTTAAAAAAAGATTAAAATAGCACATTAACAAGTCACTCATATTGTAAAATAAATGCATGTAAGCTGTAGAACTATAACACACCCGGAAACATATCAGCTAGAGTAATACTTCTGGAATTGATGATGATGATGATGATGATGATGATGACGACAATGCTGCTGCTGATGATGACGATGATGATGATGATGACGATGGTGATGATAATGACTGTGATGATGATGATGACGATGGTGATAATAATGACTGTGAAGATGATGACAACGATGCTGCTGCTGATGATGACGATGATGATGATGATGACGATGGTGATGATAATGACTGTGATGATGATGATGCTGCTGCTGCTGATGATGATGATAACGACGATGATAACGACGACGATGATGGTAATGATGATAGTAACAATGATGATGATGATGATGATTATTACGATGATAGCAAGATGTTTTGACGATAACTAAAATAATGAGAAATTTAACTGTAGCCTTATTGAAAGAGTAATTTGTTTACTTTAGACATGTTATAAGAAATGACCTTATACTCGTATAACGGCATATGTTAGTTAAGTAATAATTTAAAATATTAAAAGGCGCTCGAAAAAAATAAAAATTGTTTAATGCCAAAATCAACTAATTTTACAATCCATGCTCAACACATATAAAAAGAAATAACATTTAAAGAAATATTGTGCTATTTTCTTTTGCTGTTGATATTTCCTAATCAGTGAAAACATTGCATTCAATAGTTCGTCTTTGAGTACTACAGCTGTT
Organism: Sinonovacula constricta; assembly: GCA_007844125.1. NCBI lineage: Eukaryota > Metazoa > Mollusca > Bivalvia > Cardiida > Solecurtidae > Sinonovacula > Sinonovacula constricta. The sequence goes on along the minus strand of CM017566.1, from coordinate 28,009,313 downwards.
AATATTAAGTATTTGATTTACCTTTTTATTTACTTGCTCAGGTAACAAATTACAAACTCATTAACAAACTACATACACAGGTGATAAACTACATGTATAGGTTACAAACTACAGGTATATATTACAAATTATATGCCTTTATATCACACAACTTGCACAGGTTATAAACAACACGCACATGCTACAAAAATACATGCCCATTTAACAAAGTATTTGCACAGTTTATAAACTACATTACTAAAATCCTTAGAATGCTACAACTGTCAAAACAAACAAACAACAAACACATAGTTTTTTAACACCGAAGCAAACTACTTGTACAGGTAAAATACATTTGCCTATAAACTGAGCGGGTTTTATTTAATGAGCAGCATTGTACATTTTCGCAAAACCGAAGTTAAATAAACCGCTCGGCAGCACAACCTGTGTAGCCAAAATAAATATTCAGATATCCCATAAGGCAAACAAACGCTAGGCGAATAGGTGATCAGCTATACCAGAGAAATTGGACACTTGCATTTGATCGATTGTGTAAAGGCATATTGAGATCTTTCTTGTGAATAGATAAATAAGAAAAGGTTCTGTCAAAATTTTCTCAGAAAATGTAAATGTGACCAAAAACAGAGACGAGACATAACACACAAAATGCAAAAACCACCAGTTACCGTCTTGGAACGGTCAGTCGGCAAAAGGACCGACTGGGGTGCTGAAAATTAGTTTGTGGAGCGCTCCAACCTCGCACTTCCTGAAGGTTTTTTTCTATCAAACAAACAGTGCAAATAAAAATATCCCGTCTAATTGAAACAACTAACAGTAAGCACCTGCATCGGGAGTTGAAACAGATACAATGAACTTATAAACAGACAAAACAGCTAGTTATAAAATAAACTATCAGCATATGTACAGTATGTACAATAGATAGAAGCCTCGGCTACTATTTGAGCAGGTATGTCTCATAAACGGCTGCGAAATGTTGGATGACGAGCTAGTGACAACTTTCAAGAGCATGCTTTAGACCTCCTTAAATTACATTCATTCGAGGCGGAAGAGGAAGAATTATGGGGTCCAAATACAAATACTGGTAGGAGGAAGAATTATGAGGCCCGAATACAAGCACTGGTATCAAATATAACTTTCATCATTGTATAGCCTTCGTACTTCGTACCCACTTCCGATGAACTTATTAACTTACACTTTTGTTAAAAGACTGGCGTTGAACCTTCTATCACTATTCATCTTAATATTCGAGGCCCTTTTTTACTTAGTTATGTATGAAAGGTAATAAAGAAAATTTGTCTTCATTGTGGCAATACCTTATGGTACAATTAAGTTTAAGTTGAAGGTTGGATATTTGATGCATATAAAAGCTTTTCATGCAAGAACTAGTAAGCTTATATTTCAGTTACTACTGTATACATTAAAATCTAGTTCACATATGTCTTCTTAGTGATCAAATCTGCTGATTTAATCAAGTTCCATGGTATCAACTTAAAATGAATTATATCCATTCACGTTAATATTTTAAGCTTATAGCCGACCTACAATAACTTGAGCGCGTTGTTCTGTAACGGTTCTTGACATTGATATTAGTTACCTTCATATTTTAACACAATGTTTCAATGTAACATCTACATCACCTTTTCAAATCCATATACGGCAACCAGGATGTATCGTCCCGACTTTTGCGCATGAACTCAGGTTAGGTAAACATATTCAGTTTGTGTGTATGAGGGTTTTTAACAGACGGCTTTGGCGACATTAAAACATAAAAACAATATCTGAGTGTGGTGTGACTCATTAAAGTGGATACAAATTTGAACAATAACAAAAAAAGAATATATGACAAAGTCCTATGAGCATAACAACATTAAACAATTTTTTTTAAAGGCACAAGACAAATGTATTCAAATGCAAGCTAAATGTAAACGTAAGAACACATCTGTGATGAGTCATTAAACAAAAAGAGCAAAGCCAACAGTTACCGCCTTGGAACGGTCAGTCGGCAATATGGACAGACTGGGGTGTTTAAACTGGTTTTTACAGAGCTCTAACCTCGCACTTCCAGACGGGTTTCTCAAATGCAAGCAATGGGGAAAAACTCGACCTATTTGAATAAATACCGTATATCTAAGCGCTGTGTAAAAATAATTTCAAACCATTGTGTTTATGTATCCATCTACACATTTTTAACTAGGTGCACGTTTTAATAATATAGATACGTAATATTTTCTATTTTATATTTTACTTTGTATATATCTTTAATAATGTAATATAATTTGGCTGTGTTCCGTTTATTGGGTTTTATTTCAATCATATCCTATTAACACTTTTTATATATTCACATAATTTGGCCAGTTATTAACATGTATCCATATATTATGTAATACTCAAGTTGATCAGATTTCTAGTAATAGACAAATATCAAATCCTTTGAATAACAACTTGTTACCCTGATCACACTACATTTGTTTTGGTAACCTAACATGTATAAGCCATACAACCCTTAAATGTTTTTTGCTTGCTTTTGCTATTTCAAATCATCAGCAAAATGTTTAGACTCCGCTCAAACGGATCGAAGTGGAATGGGCTGATTAGAATATACACTATTTCAGTCAGTTTTCCTTGACATGATCGGTTTGTTCAAAATTAAAAGAAAGATGTTTGAAAATTCATACATCAACAAAAAACCTTATTTTTTTCATTTTATTTCAGATTCAAGGTATGTCACTTATGTTGAGTTATTGTACATTATGCCATGTTAAGAATATACATATATAAACACAAACAACGGGATAACACGCCTAAATCGATTCTGCTTCTCTGTTGCTCTAGAATAAAATTTATGTATTTATTAAAATAAAAACATATGTTAAATATTTACAATACTGACCGTACCAACCCGTGAGGTAGAATGGTTCCTAATCGAAATACAACATATTCTGTGGAGGTTTTCCAAATATATTATGCAGCCCATGAAAGGTACATGTTTGTTAAATGCATAAACCTTTCATTTGCTTAGTTTCTCTTCATCAGAAACATGACAGCATTTTTTCGCGTTCGTCTCTCTGTTTGGGATTGCTTGTAAGTATTGTACACACTTTTATATATTTTTATTCTTTATTATTACAATTTTTATTTTCACTGTTTAAGTATCTGTAAGCGTTTTATATGTTTTATTTTCTGTATTCAAGTATCAGTCTGTGCTTTTAGGTGGGGTAGGAGTGCAGCCTATTTAAAGTTGTGTTTTATTCTATTTTACCCTCTTGAGGAGGTTAGATCAATGCACAAATAAAGCGTTGTCTGTTAATGAATTTTGTCAATCACTGACATAATAACATAGCCTTTCATACAAATCTTTGTTACCTTTTGTTTCAGGTTCAATTTATGTCATTTGTGCTTACCAAGTTCAATTGACACAGTGAACTTGCAATTGTGTATAAGTATTTACATTTGCACCAGTAGGAAAAACTTAACCTTTTCGACTTTAGAGAGACGTTTTTGTTATACACACATATGTTGTATTATGTTTAAATGCGTACAAGTGTTGCTTCAAAAGCAATCAATCATTCATCAGATTGTGTTGATGCACATTCAGTATTGCAATCGATAACTTTGTCAAAAGTACTTACTCAACTTTATATTTGAAGATAATTTGTATATTTGCATTAATACATTCATCTCCAAATATTATATTGATAACATTCAGATTTTTAGACAGTGCATCTTCTCAGCACATAAAATGTATGAATATATTTATAAATAGTGTTCAGGGATTTCATTGAAAGCGGGTGAAGACAATTAAATTATTATTACTGTTCTTTTAGTCAAATGTTTATATACAATTATTTTTGAAAGCTGTTTGAATGGATACGAAATTGACCCTGCTTCCGGCGACCAAACAGTGAAGTGTCTTCAAGGCTGCCGTCAGAATTTTTTCCACCTGTGAGTTTAACTTCCGATGTTTGCTGAAGATTTCCTTCCGTGCCTTCTAAAATGTCAAGGCCGTAGATATAAACCGGTTTATCTCATCAGTGAATTTTGTTTGTACGGGCTTATTGTCCATATACAGTGTTTCAATTATTTGGAGACAATACAAGAGAGTATTGTAACTAAGCATCAATGTCTCTGTTGAGGTCCTGTTCAACAAACAAATAAAATAATATATGTTTGCAAACAAATAAACCAACTAACAAACAGAAAAAACCCTTCTTTTTACTTGAAAAGATTTAAAATGCCATCAAAATGTTATGTCATAATATGCCAGTCTAATTATTTCATTTTGATATTCATCCCAGTGGAATAATAATTGTAAGTCAATGCATGTAAGCGTCGCACTTCACTTAACAGAACAACATGGTGCCATTTGTACGACCTATACAGTAGCCAAAAAAGAGGATTGTACATATAAGTAGCCTTATATACCAGAATTGAATTATTCCAGTGATTTTAATGTTTACTTAATCATTTAAATCAGTCATCCCTTATTTTGTAATAAATATTAATTTTTCATTATTGCGTCGCCCTTTGATGCTTCGCATCAATGCTTTTCTTGTATATTAGTTGTATGGAAACAGCATTCGTGTAACATTAAAAACCTGAACATCTCTCTACAGACACAGCTCCCAGAAGCCAGGTTTAACTAAACGACTTAATACGTCATGTTGATCGTTATGATCGTGATTTGCAAGACGATCTTCTGGATCTTCATTAAATTCCGCTGGTGGAATCAGAGAACACCTCATGTACTTTATCATGCGTCCCACGTAATAATGTGTTACCGGTAAGATTCTTGCTTAAGTGACGATGCCATCTAATATATCACAGCTTTTTTGACGTTAGGTTCTTTTTTTGTTTGCTTAAGTTAAAAATGCATTGCTGCGACCCAGTAAGTGTCTTCATACCGAAGTCAATAGGTTTTATGTTGAGAAAGTCCTAATAAGTCATAGTATGACAACCTTCCCATAATGAGTCCTTGACATCAACAGGGTCGTGCTAGAAAGTAAGCAGAATGTCACGGTAGGTTAAGTGTTTTAGGTATGAGGTAGTTTATTATTATATTTAATTCTTAATATTATACTAGTAGTTAAGCTTCCTAATAAAGTTGTATAAGACATAATTAATAATATGTTACTGGTTGGTTATCTGCATCAGGCATATTGTCAATGAATACATCGCATCACTCAAATGTTACTGGGCGCTTACCTGTTTTAATGATCGTGATGTCTAAAATGTCGAATTACTTATATTAAAGGCAGTTCCCTGCGTTTGGCATAATGTTGTAAGATCAATCTTATCACGTTTATTTTAATGGCAGGCTACCTTTTTTAGACACATTGTTGTCTAAATATTTCGAATAACTCACATATAATTGAGAGTTTCCCAGTGTTAAGCATGATGTTCTAGCTATGCCGAAAATAGCATGTCGCATATATCGTGCATTAACTGTGAAAAACATCGTACGCTTTTCAAAAAAAAAAAAGCTGTCAAAAGAAATATGATCATCGGGCTTTTTGTTCTTTCGACAACGGTTATTTCAAAAGTTTTTTTTTGTCTGTCAAAAATGTAAAGGAATATTTCTAACGTACAATGTTTTGTTGTTGTCCTCAAATCTTAAACATGACACACTGTTCTGGTTGCAGGTACCAACTTACTGGGTACGACAAGACATCTGTACCAGTATAAGTCAGCCCACCTCAGTACAAAGCCGGGAAATTAATATAACTCATGTTACAAGTGTACTTGACAATCCAGTTATTTGAAAAAAATATTGATGCAACCCATGGATCCAGGCACCGGAAACAACACTCACAACGGGGCGCTATATATATAGACAGAGCTGTATACATGCATACATGACAGTTTATTACCAGATTAAACCAACAATCAAGATAAAGCTACATTAGAAATTACATTGACTCAAATATGATTATGGAATACAGGTGTATATAAATAGTTGCATACATGTCATCGGAGGGTGACATTTTTATCATTAACTGTGTTAAGGTATTAAGAAGATCATAAAAGGTTTGCGCTAAAATGAACCTTTCGGCACTAACATATCTTAATAATGAGTGTGACTTTACAAATTCTACGTCGGGATCTGTTTGTACTTGCAAGTTCTAAGAGTGTTTTATTTATATTATATGACAAATTATATGACATAGACAAACAATTTGATTATCTAACAATTGTATCTGTTTTTGTTCTATAAATCATTTTACACTGTACACGTTGCAACATGAACTTCGCATGTCTTATATCATCTTAAATTTATATAATTGACTTTATAAATAGTCTGTCTTTGTCTTTTTATATACTTTAATGCCTTATAGTATCATAGTAATGTTATACATACCTTGCGCTGAAATTAGTATATTATCCGACTTTTTGTATGTACGCTTTTCTTTCAAAACTAAAATTTTACACTGCTTGTCAGGAAAATGATGTTGCTATTGAAATAATAAAATGTGAAGAAGAAGATTACGAGTAATTAAAACCTAATCCAGCACCTCGAAAAAAGATAATGTAAAATTCTATTTTTTTAAGAATTTCATGTCTTAGTCCATGAAAACATTCATTGAAGATAAAACCATCTGTGTAACAGAATTTCATTAAACTGTCATAGAAATAGTTTGTGTCTTTATTTATCATATCTGGTTGATTCCAGTTTAAATATATTGAGGATTCCTTAACAAGTCATTCATATTATTTAATAACATGTAAGCTGCAGAATGACAACACATTTGGAAATATATCAGCTAGAATAATTCTTCCGGAATTAAAGCCAGGATTTCTTTGACGATAACTGAACTAATAAGATAATTAAACTGTAGCTTTATTGAAATTCTTTTACGATAGCTAAAATAATAAGATAATTAAACTGTAGCTTTTCTGAAGAAGTAAGTTGTTTTACTTTAAACATGTTATAAGAAATAACCCTATTTAACGGCATATGTTAGTTAAGTTATAATTCAAAATATTAAAAGGCGCTCGAAAAAAGTACAAATAGTCGTTTTTTAATCTAAAGCCAAAATAAGCGAATTTACAGTCCACGCTCATCACATACACAAAGTAACAACATTAAAAAGAATAGTGCGATTCGTTAATTCTTTTACCGTTGATAATCCCTTATTAGAGCAAAAAATTAACATTGCATTTAGTAGTTCGTCTTTGAATTCTGCAGCCGTTAATAGTCAGTACTTGAGTTAACTTTCTAGGGGTGCTTACACTAAAATTCGACAGGAAGTAGAACCTGTGACATGGAATTTTTCTCTGTAGTAACAAATTGTTTCTATTTATCTGAAACCATGTAGAATTAAAATAAAGCAAAAATATTGAACACCTTTGCACAATAATGGACTGATCCACCTTTACCGGAAGTATATATTTCATTGAAATTTGGGTGTTACCGACTGACAATTTGGCAGTATGTGCTTTCTTTGAAGCAGGACCTTCTTACTAGTTGCAAAAGTTGACTTACTTCTGGGTCTTTCTGATAGACAATAAAAAGCTCTTTTCACCTATGTTTTACCGGGGTCCATCATAACTTGGTCATGGTGCAATTTGTTTCCAACTTTTCACTATTCACTATAGACTAGGGAACATACTTATTATTCTTTTAAAACTAGAACGTCCTCGGGGTGAATGATTATGTTGCGAATACTGCAGTTACTTCAATTATTGTCAACAGGGCAAGTCAAATAGACATCTCCCCCATATTGCAATGGTCAATTCTAGAATCCTCCAAATTCTAACAAAATTGTCAATCTTGACAATTCATTTTTCAGTCAACGCTAAATATAATGTATGCTTAACTAAACAAAACTTAACCAAAGTGACAACCACTTATCAAACATAAATATAACTCTATTTGTCTTTTCAGATTCAATGTATGTTGCTTGAGTTGTACAAACTAACCATGGTGTCATTGAATTGAAAATTCGCTTTTTATAAAAACCTTAGCCAGGTTAGGATATCATATTATTTTTTTGAGGGGGAACTCTTGTTAATCAACATTTCCCTCCTATTGCAATGGGCAATTTGCGAATCCTCAAAGTAAAACGAGTGAGTAATAAGAAATCTATCAAATAAACTGACAATTAATTAATACTTGTATGTTTCATGACAAAATGCATCTTATTGTCTATTGCAAAATGTTGTGATTAGCTTAAACTTTTTACGTCAATAACAATTCCTGTTCTCGACTTAATTGCGTTAATTGTTTTTTTATAATTATATATAAATGTATTTAAACAACATAATGTCTACGTGTACTTTAGTCCCTGCTCTATATTTTGAGGGTCATGGTTAATTGCATTGCTGAGCCATAGGTAAGGCAGGTGAGATATCCTGATGATGTGGCATATTGTATAATAAAGTAATTGAAACAAATCTCTTGTAGTCAGTAATTTGGTATAGTGGATATATAGAATAATTTTAGTTATCATAACTTAAACGTTAAGAAAAAATTAAATATTTTGGCGAAGAATCGAACCGGTAAAACATTTGAAATAACATTTCAAGAACGAGGGCCTTACGAATAGACCCAACTATTCTATTGGATTATTCTCTATTTTAACACGAGAATCGGGTTTTGCAAAGTGTCACCTTACATATTTAACGTTTATTTAGGCACGTCAATGTTTGTTTTATCGATTTATCTAATTCTACCTAAACACAGACTTGCTATATCATTCAGTGTTTTTGTCTGTTAACAAAAACCTTAGATTTTAATCTTCAAAACACTTTAAATACCTGTGGCGTAAGATAATTCGTCGCCGAAATGCAAGATACCGTATTGATATTATGCACATAATTTACACAGTTGAATAGGTAAATAAGAAAAGGTCAAATCAAAATTTCAACATATTAAAATTTAATTTACGTCCAGACAAAGGCAAACAGGGTAAATGTAAATGTGACAAAAACACAGAGACGAGATATAACACACAAAAAGAAAAACTATCAGTTGCCGCCTTGGAAAGGTCAGTCGGCAAAAGGACCAACTGGGGTGCAGCGCTCCAACCTCGCACTTCCTGAAAGGCATAAGACGAAGTACTTATCAATCGGATTGTTCCGCTGAAAGCAACATCTCCCTGGTCGTTTTTTTTCGCTCTGTTTGGGGCAGCTTGTAAGTAATCAACAATTTCTTTGTTTACTTTTTTAGGTATTCGTTAAGTGTATAAATAGTTATCATGCACTTACCTGGATCAAATAACTATTCCTATATTTAGCAAGATATTCTTGGCTTTGCCTCCTCGCTTTACTGTGATATAACAACACGGTATAGCCCTTATTGGGTGTATTTCTAAATGCTGTGCTGTAGGGAAAATACTGTATTCACCTCATTCAACGTAATATTGAAAAAACAACATGACATGAAATCATTTTTTTTCACTAAGTTTAACGTTATTTCTCGGAGAGTGTATTTAGCAATATTAATGCAGTAATATACTCTGGTTGAAAAAAGAATTCAACATAAAACAGTGAAACCAACACTTGTTTCGGGAATCTGACCATTGTATATTTACCACTGGAAATGTTTGTATTTGCAGTTGTAAACCCTTTAACGAAGGGAAAAGAATGAAGTTAAACATGTTACGTGAAAGGTTTCTTTAGGTCAAAAGCTTATTGTCATAATTGTTTAGTGTTAGTTGTGACACATTTTCCCGTAAGAAACAATAAATGATGTCAAAGAAAATTAAAGATTGAGTGTACGACATTTGTTTAACTTTAGCTTAGGTCAATATAGTATATGCTTCATTAGATGCAGATTTCATGCAAATAGCTCCCAAACCAACAAACATATGCATTTTAAACCTAGACTGTTGAAACTTTACAAAAGAACTGTGAGAGTTTTGTTATTTGCATTTAGTGATAAAAGTTATAAAATTGTCCATGTTCTAGAAGTCAATAAGCTTTACTAAAGGTAAGCATGTATAAAACAAACTTTTAGACATGAAGACCGGGGATGGGAAACTTAAAACACAATTCATTATTCTCTACAAAACGTCATTCACAATTATAGAGATTACAGAGATGCATGCCTGTATTTAAAATTTCCTACTTAAATGTAAAGTAAGATATGTAAAAAAACACACACGTGCTCGAGCTCACATATATTCTTCATATATATATATATATATATATATATATATATATATATATATATATATATATATATATATATATATATATATATATATATATATCTGTTAAAAGAATGTACACAAGAAGGTACACGTTTGTTATATGCAGAACATTTTGTTAAATCTATTTTATCTGTATAGATAAGGTACATACATGGTAAAATATGTTTCAAATCTATTTCCATGTATACATGTGAAGAATAAAAAGAAGGTGCACAAATATATATATATATATATATATATATATATATATATATATATATATATATATATATATATATATATATATATATATATATATATATATATATATATATATATATGTGCATTTGTTTTTAACTGTATAAAGACGGTAGTTACATTTTGTGTTCATCATTCGTTTACATTCATTTTAACTACATAAAGGTAAACACTTGATATATATTCTCCAAAGACAACGTGATGTAAGCTCTAGGGAGTGATCATTCGCTACCATTTTGAGTCATTGTCTGGGCACTTCTTTTCCTCAAAGTTAAACGATTTATTTTCCAGTCAACTGTAAATATGCTAATGTATACTTAAGTAAACAAACTAAACCAAAGTAACTTCCACTTATCTAACATTACTATGGCTTAACTCTGTCTTTTCATATTCAAGGTATGTTTCTTGAGATGTACAAAACAACTATGGTATCATTTGAAAGTAACTATGCCTGATGTAAAGAACTGAACCATGTTAGGGTATCTTTTTTTTTGTGTGACTTCTTGGTTATTAACATAATGCTCTCTGGCAGTCATGTATACAAAGTGGTTTCTAGATAGTAACCTTTTACAATAGAATAATATGATCTAAATTCAGTAAAACAATGTAAATTATTGTAAAGGTATGAACTTACTTATCTTTATACATAATAGTGTAAATAAGTTTAAAAACTGTATAATTGGTTCAATAGATTTTATTGTTAAAGGTGGTATCCGATTTGTCTATATTTAATAAATGTAACATCATCTTACCCTTGATGTGTGGAGTTTGTGCATAATTAGAGCCTATTCTTATACTATATTGTAAATAAATGTTTTTATAACATTATCTCAACCATTGATGTTAATAATGATATCGTTTAAATGTCCATTTTTCCAAATTTACGAACATAATGATATACTTCGGCTGAAAATAGATAGCGACGTCAGAGCTAATTACCTGGATGATAATGTAACGTGATTTTAAAAGTACTAAAAGTACACTTTTAAAATAGCTAATTGTGCAGTGGATAGGAGGATAGGCTATACTGTTTATCATTACTTTGGTGTTATGCGTAATTGTTCACATGGATGTAAGATACCGATAAACATCAATGTGTGAGCTCTTTTGCGGTGACAATTATACATATGAATGTTTGAATAACAAAAATACGGGTCCAAACTTTGAGATACCATCTAGGATACCAATATACAGCATTTTGTGGGCTCGTTTGCGGTAACAATTATACATATGATTGTTTGAGTAACAAAATTCGGGTCCAAACTTTGAGATACCACCTAGGATACCAATAAACATCATTTTGTGAGCTCTTTTGCGGTAACAATTATACATATGATTGTTTGAGTAACACAAAATCGGGTCCAAACTTTTAGAAACTACCTAGGATACCAATAAACAGCATTTTGTGAGCTCTTTTGCGGTAACAATTATACATATGATTGTCTAAGTAACACAAAATCGGGTCCAAACTTTTAGAAACCATCAAGGATACCAATAAACAGCATTTTGTGAGCTCTTTTGCGGTAACAATAATACATATAATTGTTTGAGTAACAAAAATTCGGGCCCGAACTTTTAGATACTACCTAGGATACCAATAAACAGCATTTTGTGAGCTCTTTTGCGGTAACAATAATGCATATGATTGTTTGAGTAACAAAAATTATAAATTATAAAGATCTAATAATAGCTTAACCATTCCGATTACAATTACAATTTTCAAATGCAAATACACATGATCTTGTACCTTATATTAAAATAGTCTTTGGACAGGTTAAAATTTGTAATTTATTGAACTAAACCTTTCCTTATGTATTTTTAACGATTTTAAAATAGAAAGACGTGCACGGACTAGAAATGTAAAAATCTCAATTTTACGAAATTTCAGCAACAATACTTGATATAATACTTTTATAAGTATATAGGAAACATTGACTGACGAAATGCAGTTGAATAAAGAAAAGTGCAGTTATGCATACTAAAGTGATTATTGCTGCACGTTAGTACAACTTGCGGTTTTATTCTTGCTTGTCGCCAACAAGTAAGATTTTTTTATTCTATATCTAAAAGAAATATTAAAAACAATAACACTACAGTATGTTGTCTATATTCAATTTATTATCATCTCAAGCTGAAAATGACAGTTTTCATTAGAAAAACTAAGCAACTAGTGGCAATCATAAGCCGATTCATTAAACTATATTGTGTTCTTACTTTATTGTCATCCAGTGACATATTTAAGCTTTTAAAACCGACATCGTTTACAGAAAGATACAACACACTATGCTATTTTAATAAGAGTTAATATATTTTAAGTTTTTTCCGCCACGTGAACATATTCCCTTACTAAAAAATAGTGTTCTAAGTCTCAGAATGGTTACTCTGTTGTTTAACAGTGTGGCAGTGAATCGATATCATAATACTGTAGCAATATCTCAAAACATGCTTTGCAACTTTGACAATTTGTTATAACTTTTAACCGTCTTTACACGATAAGGGATGGCGTAGGCAAAACACGTAGTTTCAAATCAGCTATCTCCAACTTTTTGTTAGAATCTGCACGATATGCAGCTCAGTTTCGATGTTTGTCTAATGATCAATTAATTTAGTTTTAAGCAATGATTAAGAACTTAGTTTGTGTTATTAATACATATAGCTGGCAAAGTGTAAGGGACACAACTGTGTCAGATAACTAAAACATTATTTGTTTGTCATCATTTCAAAATACAAACAACAAAATTTTGTCATAGCGGCAAAGACAATTGTGATGGAGGTCTCATCATGGGAATTCTAGTTTTCGTGGTCATGAAGACCAATTTCTGTATCACTTGCTTTAACCGCTGCAGGAGCCGGAGACTTCTTCGTACTGTATTCCTCGTGCAACCTAATCAAACCTGTGTGAAGGGTTGGTTACTTGACAACTACATAGTAATCAACATCGTAGATCTGCCAATACTTTTCTCACAATATTTGTTTCCAGTTAGACCCATTTGTTTTTTTTATAAAATATGTCTAATTGTCTTATCGCAAATCTCTTCTGTTTATAATATATTTTCTGTTCGGATTAAAATATATATTACTTATTGTTACAGGAGCAAAAACAGTAACATCACTAATACCAGCAACAGAACAAGGATCGGCGCCAGCAAAAGCACCAGCACCAGGGGTGGGAGGGGGCCAACGGACTTAGACTGCAAATATGCAAATCTGGGCTTTTTATAGTGATGTTTCAACCACAGAATTGTAAATGACATTAAAAAGACAGACACAAGTCAAAATATCTGGAATTCATTCAAAATTAGAATTTTAATTATGTTGATGAAATCAGACATGCACTGAAAAAAAACACTTAAAAGAAGGCTTATTATTTTCTTATTCTGTTTAACAAAACTCTATTCTCGATCAGTATAAGGTAAATTTGGAACTAACATGACTTTGTGTATGATAATGAAAAACGCCATGTGTATAGTTTTATGTATGATAACAGTAATTTCAATGGAACGTCTTGTTAATTTGACGCAGAATTAAAATTGTTTTCCTCAAACTTATCTTGATTATGGTTTTAGGCTTGGTAAAAATACAGCGAAAAAACATTGTGCTTTAATAATATATGTGGGGACTATTAATATTTCCGTCCTTATATAATGCAATATGCCTACAAAACTATTCGACATTGGTTTGACTGACGATTTTTCGTCTTTCATGGACGGTTTTGCCATAGTCACATTTTAAGTCAAAATCACGTAGCGTTTATCCAACCTTAATTCATCAAAATCTAAATGGTTTTATAATTTTGAACTCACGAATGAAATTTGTGCGGAAATAAATCTCAACTGAACAAAACACAAAATGTGTTATATTTGGTTTGTACATAGGTAACTATGTGTCAGTTTAAAAAAAATAAAACAAGACAAGATTAACGAAAAGGTACATTCAGGTTTGTAAATATACTAATGAGGAGCATAATTCAGCGTTTTCTTATTTTTTAGCGTCTCCTTGTATAAAATAATCACTTTCCTGTGAATTAGGTTTTTTTATTGGCTTGTCCTACCAGTAGTATTTCAGTTGCTCTGGTGACGGTGTCTTGAAGCAAAAATAGAGCCGCCTTCACTGTGCATATCATGCCTTGAACACCAGCCATGATACTGCACCATGTCACATTATCCTGACACCGAACCAATCAGTTATCTTTACATTTGCTTGAGCGTTAGCTAGGGAGTTATACCACTACCATTTTTAACGACTTTGTTATGTCGTGGCCTGGGATCGAAACCGATTGCGACACCAGTTCCGGTGTGAATTAAGTAGATATTCTTTGACAATTCTTGTTGTATATGCGCTTGTATGCGATTCCTTAAAAAGTTAGAATGGATATATGCTACCTGGTTACAGTGTCTTTGGAAATTGTTCATCTTAAAAATCCTTTATAAATGTTTGCTGCTATACAATTAACATAATATCTGTGAAAGGATGAGCGGCATTTTACTGCCAAATAAGGACACGTCAACACCACCGAGCTGTCATTTATAATCGAAACTCTATACCTTGAATTTGACAACCACAGTAGAAAGCAGAGTGAGCTTCTTCCTGATTTGTGATAGGCAAACTTCCATTAAACTAACTTAAAATATTCTTATGGCACAAGCGACTATTTAAAGAAAGAAAACGTATACCGATTCAATCAAGTAATAAAATAAAGTAAATGATGCCATAGAAGTGCAAAGGAAAATCAACATCTGAGACAAAAACATCAACAAATAATACAATCTCTTATTATAACTAGTCGCCCTTGAAAAACTTCCATTAAACTAACTTAAAATATTCTTATGGCACAAGCGACTATTTAAAGAAAGAAAACGTATATTACCGATTCAATCAAGTAATAAAATAAAGTAAATGATGCCATAGAAGTGCAAAGGAAAATCAACATCTGAGACAAAAACATCAACAAATAATACAATCTCTTATTATAACTAGTCGCCCTTGAAAAAGTAACTCCTTGGAAACATGTTTGACGCAAACCCCAATTTATTAGCTTAATTTATAATATTTAAATTGTTGTATTTTAAATTAAAACATTAAAAAAACACTAGTTAACAGAACCCGCTGAACATATACAAACAGTCATCATGCATTTGATATTTTGATGCAATTGTTTATCCTAAATTGCCAAAAAAACAACAACAGAATATTTGAAGAAGGCAATTCGGTCAATGATTTATCTCTAAAACTTATGACTGCTATAATTGGTATTAGCGCGTATTAATTGATAGTTTTATTCTTAAAACTTCCCGCAGATGTAACACAATGTTGTGCATCTGACTAAAGAATAAGTGATCAGGCAGATCCCGTCAGCTTCTGCCTGATTTGGACGTACACCTATGACATATGTCTATTCAACCCGATGTCAAGCAGACTAAAATTCACTCATACCCATGTTCAAATCAACGCGTGTGTAACTAAGCCTGAGCTCAAGGACATATTTTAACACCACACTATTTAGCCTGCTAAAGTATTTTGCGAGAAGAAAAGTTCGATGTAAAACGTGTATAGTCAAAATATGTTTAACCGTGAGAATTAAAGCTTCTACATCCTTGTACAGTTTCACTCCAGGCCTAATAATATCTACTGAATAAACAGGTATTCAACATGTATGCAACAGGTATACACCAGGTATTCAACAGTTATGCAACAGGTCTAGTATCCGGCTTTACTCCTCAGTTGTGCAATTGTGGTTTAAAGTTTCCATATAAGGTAATGCTAGCTGATAACGTGAACTGTTAATTAGGAAGTTGATGTCAGCAGGTATGCAAACGTTTTCTCACAAAACAACCCTAATCAATCCTCTTTTTTGTACAACTATTTAATGTTTTAAAGATATCAACACACTTCAAAAATGGCAACTTCGAAATAATTTTTTGTCTGTACTGCTTTTTGTGTGCTTAAGCACGTTCACAACTCGTCTCTATCTTCATGTCTATCTCCCTCCACGCTATTTCCATTGATGAATAATTTTGTTGATACTACTTGTATGAATAACTGCTGCAGATTTGAGGATCAAAATTAATAAGTACATATTTTCTGTTTTCCTGGAGAGATGATTACATGAAATAGTTTAGCCGGTTATTTTCCATTTTCCTAGAATTTGTTGAAAACCACAAAAGAAAGCGTCAAACGTGGGTCACAACATAAATTGGAAAGCAATTTAAATAGCGCCCGTGGCATAATAGTAAAGTCGCCGATTTGTCACTGCGTGGGCTTATGTCCTGTTTGGAGCGAAGGACTTAATGTGAGAAGGACTTCCAGCTGACTTGCGGTGCACCGGTCGTTCTATCAAAAATGTGTCAAGGGTGTCAGACATGTGTCTGGGGTATTCCTACACCAAAAAGCTGGGCCTTGCTATTATGATCATACATGTGTCTGTAATGTATTTAAAAAAACACAACAAAAAACACTAAATTACATTTTTTTGTAACTCCAATGATTCCTGCTTCTTTTCAAGAAGGCAAATGTAGAATAATCATGTATAGAAACATCAATTTATACTACACATAAACACAGTTTGATGTTTGTATCCTATAAATATTTTTGTTTAATTGTACAGATGATGCATTAAATAAAATAAACTAAAACATTCATTCTAAGGCGGTAACCGTTTCATTTTCTCCTGTTTCGCTTGATGCCTTGTCTTTCATTTAGTTGTATGACGTTGTCTAGTGCCTTTTCAAACTTTAATATTTTTCTTTATACTCATTGGACTGTATCATCTATGTTACTTGTACAGTGTCTTGGTCGCTAAAATCTCACCATTCAGGTCAAGATTGGTACATATGTTTTTATTTGACGTTATTGTGACACCTGTTTGTTTTCGGGGGTTTATCGTCTCACCAACAGTATTTTATTTATCTGGAGACGACCAACCAGCCTTGGAACTACCCTTATATTTGCTTAAGCCTAAGCAAGTGAGCTATACTAAAACTATTTTAACGACTTTTAACGGTATTTTGCGGTCCGGGATCGACCTCGGGGCCTACCTTACCTGGAGCCGATGCTCTACGATTACGCTACCAGGTCCGGTTGTGACATCTGTATATCCATCCATCAGGAACTGACTACAACAACCCACTACAATCCGTCCATATGTTACAACAAACTAAACTTTTTATCTGGTGTGTTAATTACTTTAAAGAAACTTTGTCAACGTGGTGTTTTATTTGTGAAAATGTTTATTTAGTTAATACATTCAATGCAATTGTCAGTGTACGGATAAACTCTTACATCTATCGGTTTCGCGATCCTGAACTCAAGATGATAAAAGAAGTCTTCTAATGAACTGACTATTCTTACTTATGTTATTCTTTTCTTCTTACAGTATTACTGCTCCCTACACAGAATACAAAGGGGGGCAATGTTGTTTAATGTGACCCTTACGTCTACGTAGCTAAAAAAAGTGTCATTTTATAAAATAATTAAATATGACAAAGTCCTACAAATGTAACAGTAAGAACAAATCAGTGATGAGTCAACAAACATAAAGAACAAAC
This sequence comes from Sinonovacula constricta, assembly GCA_007844125.1. Taxonomy (NCBI): domain Eukaryota; kingdom Metazoa; phylum Mollusca; class Bivalvia; order Cardiida; family Solecurtidae; genus Sinonovacula; species Sinonovacula constricta. The sequence continues at coordinate 27,991,381 of CM017566.1, read as the reverse complement.
CCAAAGGTTTCCGCCTTGTAACGGTCAGTCGGCTAAATGGACCGACTGGGGTGCTTAAACCGGTTTTACAGCGCTCTAAGCTCGCACTTCCTGAGGGCTTTCTCAAGTGGAAGGTGAAAAACATGCGCATCTAGCTTTGAAAAAATCGGACATAGAATATTTCAAAATCTAAGGAAAAAGAGGATCTGACCCCTGTTAATAATAACGAACCTATGGCGAGCTTACTATGATATTTCAAGGGCGAGTTTTAATATTTCACCCTTAAAATTGCATATGTCTACTGTGCATTTGTCTAATGGTGCTGGTGATATATTTTTCGAAGAGTCACTGTCAATATTTCACCAATAAAATTACACCCGTCTTCTCGGGTTTATATTTCTAATTCAAGTAATTTATTTCTTCGGCAGTAGTGTTTTTCACGTAACGTTTCTAGTAGTAATGTTAAGAATTCCCCCGCACAAATGCAGACTGGACATAATGTGTACTTTAATATCTACAAGAGTAATTATAAAAGATGTAGTACATGTAGATTCCTTAACTGTAACTCCACTGTCAAGTCTACTGTAAATGGCCGTACATTTAAAATTTCCTTACATTGTGATGTTGATTGACAAAGTAACAACATAATTTATGTTATAACAGGAAACCATCCTAACTGTAAACTGCAGTACGTTGGACAAACGGGGCGAGAGCTTAAATTTAGATTTCGAGAAAATTTATATACAATCCGTAACGTTCGTCGTTTTAAGAACAACCTTTATAATCATTTTCTCAGTTCTGGACATTCTTTAAAATATGTGAACATACAACCTTTGCAAAAAAATTGTTTTCGATGACGATGTTTCTTGAGGATTTAAATTACAGGCCAAATACATTGCCGAATTTGATTGAATTAAAAAACTTCAGACTCCATTTCCACTCGGTCTTAATGACAATATTCATCAGGCGGGCAATATGTCTAAAAATCCGAACATTGACATCTTTAAAATTCTATCTTTACGCAAGCGCAAACGCCGATCTCATGGAATTAGAAAGATCATAATCTTAAACGCAGATTTAGGAAAACTGTTTCCATTCAAGATCTAAACACACTTTATATTCGATCTGGTATTCACGCTTTACTGTGTACAGTTATAAATCTACCCTTGAAATCACTAGTTATTTTGGACAATGAGGCAGATAAAATATATTTACGTACTCATCCTTTATATGAGGTGGCTTCCATCGTTTAAAAGTATACTACCCATGCTTTAAGACCTCATATAGATAAACAGTCTCAACACAAACGACATTTCATGAAAATCAAATACATTAATAAAGGGATTGATTTTATCGACTTACCAAGTATCTTTCGGGACAAAAATATCATCAATAAAATCCCCAGTTACTTCGAAAACAAAGAAAACCCAATGATTTGTTATAAATACAAAAACCCCATTAGAGGTCTTTTTTTAATTACAACCAAACAGTAGCAGACTATCACCTAAATGACCATTCTCAAGATTCTTGTAACTGTTCAACTTCACCTTTCTGTTATTTACTTTCTGGCCATATCATTACTGGGGATTTAAACATCATCGATGACTATAAATTAAGAAAATTACTCTTTAAGGGTCCGAAATATCGCCTGCCAGATGAAATAAATTTTGACCTTTGTTGCAAAGAAATTGCTGATGCAATTAATCTGTTTGCCGATTGCTGGTGTAAGAGAGAAAACACGGATACAGTAACACTCAATACTTGGAAGACAGCCCTTTTTAAGATAATAAAAAATATAATTAAATTCTACCGCTCCCATTCTTCTAGTTTACCTAAGAAACCTTTTTATCATTTAAAACATCTAAAACAGTCCTTTCAAAATAGTCACGATAAATTTGTACTTGTACCTGCAGACAAAGCTTCAAACAACATAATTCTTGTCTGACGACTAAATTACAAAAATGTACTTAGTGCTGAGTTATCCACCACCAGTTCTTACTCTTGCACCAACCTTGACTTTCAGACAGTCATTGACAAACATAGACTGATATTGCATAATTTCAATATCAAAATAGAATCAAAGCAAGACAAACTTCCTTCATTGTACTGGATTCCTAAGCTTCACAAAACACCATACAAGTCCCGATTCAAAGCTAATGCTAGCTCTAGCACCACCACTCACATGTTTAAACTACTTACGTCTTGCCTTACAGCCGTTCGCAATCACGTTGTTAAATATTGTGAAAAGTGTATGAAAATTCAGGAATTAACATTTTTTGGTCTATTAAAAATTCTTCAGAAGACTTAGACAAGTTTCGTACTTTCATTGCTCTGCAGTTAATACTAACGATTTCTCTACGAAGTACGCTTCTTTACCTCATGATTTAATTAGGACCAAATTGATTGCTCTTATTGAGAAAACATTTGCTCGAGAGCAACGTCTATATATTGGATGTCATGAAAGTACTGCATCTTTACCAACACTTTCTTAGAAAAGTTTACTATGTGGACTTGCACGGATGTTTGTGAAGCTCTACGTTTTCTATTAGACAATATTTACATAAAATGCGGTGACACTTTATTTAGACAAGTAATTGGTATCCCTATGGGAACCAACTGTGCACCATTAATTGCAGATTTGTTTTTATACTGCTTCGAACGAGATTTCATGTTAACTTTATCCCCTTCAAACCAAAGCCTCATTATAGAGGCTTTCAATTTAACGTCACGCTGTCTTGACGATATTCTAACTATAGATAATCCTTTCTTTTCTCAAATGATCCATCTGATAATACCCTCCAGAACTTACCCTTAATAAAGCAAATAACTGACATTTAAATGCAGCATTTCTAGACATTGAGATCAATATTTCCAATGACAACGTCTCTACTAAAATCTATGACAAGAGAGATGATTTCAACTTTAGTATTGTGAATTATACATACCTTGATGGTGATTCACCTCGAGCTACCTCCTATGGTATTTACATATCACAACTTACAAGGTTTGCACGAGTTTGTACTAAAGTAGAAGACTTCAATGCTAGAAACCGGTTTATTTCTTCTAAACTGTTACAGCAAGGCTTTCGTTTTCATAAATTAAAAAAGGCGTTTTCAAAATTCGTTCACCGCAATGGTTTTATTGCTTCTAAGTATAATAGCAGTATGAAAACACTTATGAAGAAAGGCATAAGCCATCCTGCATTTTATGGAAAGTTAAAGAAGACCAAGGGTCTCAATAACTTTTCTGACCACTTTACAAAACTTATCAGAAAATGTATTGCAGACGGTTAAAACCCGGGTATCCTTCGATGTACTGCATTGCTTGCAGTTGACCCTTTTACAGTCAAGAACTTGCATTGCTTTTAAATTACACGATGAATGGACAGGTCGTTGAGACTATATGAAAACAGTGACTTAAAGCCATAATTTGACAGTCACTGTTTCTTGTCTCTTCATCTCTCCAGTCGTGCCCTATATAGGAGGGACAACTTGAGCAATCTCCATACCCTTTACGTGAGATTGCACAGTAAGTATAACATCGGGAGTTTTGGTACCTGTATTACATATAATATGTCAACTGCGGATAAATCCTCGGCTTTTATGATATTTTTTTTTTAAACGTAATAACTCTAAACAATACTACGTTTTACCTTGTTGATTTGGGTTGTTTTCTAAACATTTCTAAACTATGGTTTCTTTCGTAATTTTTACAATTCACTTTTGAAACTTTTGGCATATGACGTCATGGCATTGTATGACGTCATTATATTATTCTTATAATATATCAGCGCTTGTACTGCTTTATTTTATTTAAAACTACTCTCTCATTTGGAATTTTAGGTTGGCGAGGCTTTTATCTACTGTACATACTGTACATATGTTGTTAGTTAATTTTATTACTAGTTATTATGTATGTACATAAGTTCATTATATATACATAATATATGTTTTAACTCCCGATGCAGGTGCTTACTGTTAGTTGTTTCACTTTGGCGGGATATTTTTATTTACACTGTTTGTTTGGTAGATAAACCCTCTGGAAGTGCGAGGTTGGAGCACTCCACAAACCAGGTTTAAGCACCCCAGTTGGCCCTTTTGCCGACTGACCGTTCCAAGGCGGTAACTGATGGTTTTTCTTTTTGTGTGTTATGTCTCGTCTCTGTTTTTGTCACATTTACATTTACCTTCTTTGCCTTTGTCTACAGGTAGATAAAATTTAAATATCTGTTGAAATTTTGATAGGACCTTTTCTTATTAACCTATTATAAATGTTTATATTAACTGTCAACGAGTGTCAGATTCTTTTTATCACATGAATTATATCCCCAATATACGATATTACGAAATTTACACAACAAAACTTGGTGATTAGTGGTATGAGGAAATCTGAATAAGGATGAGGTCGATAATGTCATTAATCAAAAAGCTGTATAACGCTAGTACAATATAACAAAATATGTACTGGGCGTATTTAATGTAAACAAGGGAGATGGTGTGTGATAAAGTAATTTAAAAAGCCCTTATAACGTTTACTAAACAGATCATACAAACTGTGTAATATGCTTTTAAACAAGCGCGACCAGACCATCGAATATTTTTCATATTTTTCTTATTTTTCTTTCTGCCATGTATGTACATCTTTGTGTCTTTAAGTTGCATTTTCTTATCATTGAAAAGCATAAATTAATAATTCGATTTAAGCTATATGTAATAGTACGTTTTATTAAATTTAACAAAATATATTTGTTTACACCATCTGTTGTAGCGATTACTCTAAGGCGAAGCAATGTTGTTGTCCATATTCTATATACTTAGCTTATTTTCGCGGCGTCCAATTGTTTAAAACCAATGAAACAAGTAATTCAGACGTCTTTTTATGTAATAATGCTATAAATAGAAAAAGGTAAAATAACCACACCTGCCTACGTGTTAGCTATAAATAGAACATGCTTGCCGTCCCGGATGATGTGCAGTAATAAAAGTTTTACGCAGGCTATGAATAAGGAAATTGAGCCGAGCACGCATCTTCATTAGAGCAGTTCTCTTCAAAGGAACAAGATGACAAACTTTTTCCTCGTCGCTTTTGTCGCTCTGTTTGGGACAGCTTGTAAGTATAAAATCTTATTTTTACACTTATTCACTTATTCGATAATTGACTATGACTAACAAGTTCCTCGCTAACTGCATTTTATTATATTTTATTTATGTCAAATCTAAGTAGATACTTGGCTATGTGTGACCCTAACTTTCTTAACGTTTTGTCATAAGTTTTTATTGGCTTTGAATGGAAATATGTCAATGCATGCAATATGCATTCTTTAGCATGTATTATTTTATTATTTCAGCATGTTTATATTGTAGATTATGGCTTATGTCTAAAATATGATTTAGTTTCGTTCATAATTAAGTATTAAATTATTTACCGTGGATAATTCAGAGCATCCAAACTAATCAATAATTATAACTAAAGCTTTGCTTAGTTTTATTAAAGAAGTACGAGTTTTGTTAAATAAGATGTTAAAATATTTGAAAGACTTGTCACTATATGAATCTGGTGAAAAAACAGCTACGTTATTATTGATAATTATGATGATAAAGACGATGATGTTATTGTTGTTGATGATGATGAAGATTATGGTAAAAATAAAATAATAATAAAAAAAATAATAATGATAATAATAATAATTATAATTATTATAATTATGATGATGATGATGATAATAATAATAATAATAATAATAATTTTATACACAAGTACTATTTATAACAATAAACATTAGAGTTAAAGACTTGGTATGTCACGGACTTAGACTATGTCACATCGATTATACGATTGGTTTGTTTCTTTGTTACACAGCTCAATGCTCGTTGCTTACCTACACAATTAATATTGTTTTATTATTTTTATTATTTTTTCCTCCAGATTCAAGGTATGTTGCTTGCGATGTTTCGCTATAAATGGTATCAGAGAAGTGTAAGTTTTAATGCATATAAAGGACTTATTCAGGTAATGATAACTTTTTTATCTTTTGCGACCACTTTTTGTCCACATATTGCCATTGTTATATAACTGCATACAGCTGGATTTCTAGAGAAGTAACGGTTTTTGGTGTCCTATACGTCTATAATATTTCAGTAATACAATCAAGAACCTTTTATGCGAATATAAATTATAATTACATGTAATATAATTAATCCCTCTGCAGTTATTTTAACTTTGTTGTTCACTTTTATAATTGTAAACACAATGTCACCATTGATAAACATAAACAGCATAATACTGTTATGTTCGATTTACATTGGTACAACTAAAATCATGGCAATCTAAATTTGTTAAACGTGGTATCAGCCATAGAAGAAAAATATACAGTTAAATTAAAAGGTTTTGCTAAAAGCAGCTTCCAACAGTCCAAGACTGATGTTATTGTAGTGGGTCCAATATCTGTTTACCCAGTATATTTAGTAGCTGTTTTAAAACCAGTCGTCAAGATAAACATGGTACCATTTGATGACACACGCATTGTTTTATGACAATGTTACTCTGATAGTATATCAGTAAAAAGTGTCGAATGTCGATTTTATAGGTGCAGAATTGTGCCATTATAAAACGGTGGTTTAACGCCATATTCAAAGTCTACATTTTGCTAAAATCTTCTCTGCCTCTAAAGTAGATTGAAATTATCTATATGAAAATTTCACAAATCTTGGTCTTATTATTGAAGTACTGATAAATGTCGTCTTGATTAAAAACAAAATTGTAATTGATTTAGTTCCGCAATACACATAACCAAACACAGTGGTGTGCCATCTTTACATGTAATTGGTTTAGGTAAATTGTCGGAGTCAGAGCTAAATAGTTTGTTCAGGAAAGTAGTGTTACTTCTTTATCAGACAGGCCATTGCATACACTTTTCTTAGGCATGATTAATTAATTTTCAGCTTGCTCGGACATATTTAGAGCTGTTATTTTAGTTAATTATTTTTTAATTTTTTATTTTCCAGCTGTTTGAATGATTATGAAACAAACTATGCTGGTTTAAGAACATACTGCCTTTATGGCTGCTGTGGTGATTATTGCTGCACGTGAGTACAACATCCAGTTTTACATACGCTTATGACTTACTTACGTTTTATTATCTTTGATCAGTATTGTAAAGATAAGACATCACAATGAATGTAAACTAGTTTTATCAACTTTTGTTAATTAATACATCCTCGTTTAATTATCTGTAATATTTATTGTATATCACAATTAATAGATCATCTTTTAAATCTATGTAATATTTATTGCATGTCACAGTTAATATATCCTCGTTTTATTGTCTTTAATATTTATTGTATACCGCAAATGATGTATCCTTGTTTTATTATCTGTAATATTTATTGCATATCACAATATATCCCCGTTTTATTATCTGTAATATTTATTGCATATCACAATATATCCTCGTTTTATCATCTGTAATATTTATTGCATATCACAATATATCCCCGTTTTATTATCTGTAATATTTATTGCATATCACAATATATCCTCGTTTTATCATCTGTAATATTTATTGCATATCACAATATATCCTCGGTTTATCATCTGCAATAATTATTGTATATCACTCATGATATATCCTCGTTTTTTATGTTTTCATTAAATATCATTTAAACACGTACACACTTGCAATCCCATGTCAAATCATCACACTGAATGAGTTGGGGTCTACCTTAACTATCATTTATTAAAATATTTAAGTAGTTAAAACAACCCATCCCTTTTAACAGGCAACACCACTCGTTGAAGCCAGTCCATTAAAACTTAATGTGTGACCGCTTGTTGGACATATTACTCTATTCAACAACAGGACGTTTTAAAAATCTAACGGTAGTTGAGCCTCTGACGTGACATTGTAATAAAACTCGATATCTTGTACGTTCATTACAACATACTATTCTAGAAAAGTTAGCGCTAATTTCTTGTTTTGCGAACACAACTTGATAAGGCTGCTGAACACAACTTGATAAGGCTTAAGGAAAAACCTTCAAAATTTAGCCAACTCCCACTGGATATAGTATGACCAGGAGCTGAACTATTTGTAGCTGGATGTCTTGTTTAATACATAATAACATGCAGTTTTTGTTTATTCTTATACATTTTTGGACTGCTTTTATAATGTTTTACATTTGTTTCAAATATTGAAATGCGTTAATTCACAGCAGCGTGGACACCTCTAATGGCTATGTCGGTCTAACATCTGGCTACATCGTTTTGATCGTTCTTGCCGTGGTCGCAAAACTTATCTTTTGGATCTCATGCTGCTTTTGCTGGTGGCGCCGGAGAAATATGCAGACCGTGGTCGTCATGCCGCCCCAACAAACAACTGTATCAGGTGGGTTATTTGCTTTAGATTTGCTAATATACCGAATCATTTTGTTATCCATAAGCTTACCGCTATAGGCATGATGTCGACGAAAAGAAATGCAATAATATACTACCATTGGATGATCAACTACTGACACGATTTTGTCTAATATATCGAATTGGCTACTATGTTAGTAGTACCATATGATAGGATAACTGCACAAGGTATTATGTTGTCTAATATAACGAATCGATGATATGCTTCAGGTGGGTTACCTGCTTTAGATAAGATATTGTCTAATGTATAAAATCACTTATATGTTACTGGTTGGCTGCCTGCTTGAGACATGAAATTGTCTAATGTTCAGAAAAAATCATATGCTACCTATAGTTCACCAGGTTTAGATAAGATAAAGTCTAATACATCGCATCACCAATATGGTGTATTACAGCAATTAACCGAACAACACAATTATTGCATTGATACCAGAGGTACACATCTAATCACTCTTATTTTATTTCCTGATATACTTGTTAATTACTTATGCACGAAAACTTGTGTGTGCTACATGATTGACTAAGATATTGACTGGTAGAAATTGCTTGTCTTTCGCGCTACGTTGGGGAAACACTTATTCGTTTATAAAGCATATCAATGATACATTTGACTTATTTTCGAATACGACACTTGGGTTTTACTTTATAACAAAGATATTGTTTAACACAACATCAAGATGATATTGTCTTTGGAACATTTAACAAGCAACGAATATTGGCTAGTGCAAAACATCGGCGATAATATTTAACAGATACTGCTGATACTGTGCACGCAGTGCCTAACATACCACCTCTCCTATTTGTCTGAGCACAACAAACCGCCATTATTGATGCTCGCCATATGCCCGAAGGTGAAAGGTGGGGGTGAAGAAAATCATTTGATGACGCCGCTAGTATTTTGCAATAACAATCCAACAAAATATTTATATCTAATTAAATATAAGTTCAAAGGAATCGCCATGTTGATGGTTGTCATTGTTGTACCGTCAATTGTTCTTTCTATGATTTAAATTTCTATTTAGTTTTAGTTAACGTAAAAACAACGTATCAATATGCTACAGCGTGAGTATTTTTCGTTACTCAGAAGTTATGATGTTTGGAAAGAAAAAATAAAGTACAGAACACAATATTTTATTTATGTTCCAAAACGTATTAATTATACATTATTTCTCTTATTGAAATATAAATATGGTTCTAACCCGAGCTTATCTTTTAATTGTTGCCCATTACGTATTCAATTTAAAAGCCAATACGGGAGTACTATTATACATATACTATTGACTTATATAAATTAAACTGTTTTGTTTTTATTCTATTTATTTTCGTTAAAACTTATAAAAAATTATCGCCGTTTTCTTGCTTCAGTGTCCAACTCTAACCCGATGCATGCTGGGTACGACCAGACACGAGCACCAGCTAGCCCTCCCCCGTATGATGACAGAAAATATTCTAAAGGATCAGTTTAAGTGATCACAACATCGAAATTGTAATGGTATGGAACTTCAAATGTCACATGGCTTCATATAATAATAAAAACACAAACTTTGAACAGTGTATATCTGACAAGAGAATGCCTTATTCTTAAAATTAAACTGTGTGACGCTTTAATTAAATCGAAAAACTCCGTTTCGTAGTTTACTCTGAATTCCTATTCCCGTACCAAACCTATATTTTGATAACGAGTTATAGTAAGTAAAAATACAATTATGCCGTGAAACTGTTGTGACAACTGCTCATAAACCTATATGTTGTTACTAAGTTTTGTTTGTATATACATATAATTATATAGGCTTACATGATGCAACATTGCAATCACTCCGATTGTAAACGATTCTTTTATATCCTTTATGTATTAGACGTTTAAGTTTTTACCACTTTACACTACTAACGCATTAAGGTACACACAGCTTTAATACAGTATATACTCAACGTAATTCGGCGGAATTTTCTTTCAATTCAATTGCTCAGAACAGCTGTTTTAATAAAACGTACATTCGTCAGTTTACTGCTATACCAGTGAAGACAATGGACACAAGTTGGACGACATCTCTAAGCCATCATCCCCGAGGGGACGTGATCGGACATCAGCACTGTTCTGTCATCAGACCCACCAATCGAGCACGAAATCCGCTGAAGCTGAACAACACAGAAAAAACATTTACCATTAAAACATCATATCATTGAAATCATTCTTTAAAAACATTCTACAAGATTCGTGTTTTGCAGAATTCTAGTAAACTATATTACAATCATTTTTCTTATTTTATTTATTATGATCCACTGATGAAATGATACTTTGAAGAGACGAATTGTAAATGTAGTAACTCAATCAGTTTTTTAAAAAAAGTAGAAATAGGACTTTCTTTGAACTGAACATGTAGAACACGTATAACAAAATCCAGAAAAATACTTAAAAAATACAAAAGATACAAAATAGTATCACAAGAACTTCTTGGACATTCTGATGGTTTACTGAGTCAACATTCGGAAAACCTCGGATAATTCACGAATCATCTCTTGGATGTAGGCAGTTATTCACATCACCTCGGCATTATCACTTTACGGAACTACTTTTCTGGCAGATCATTTATAACTATTTTCGAAATCTCCTTCTGGATTTCCGAATTATTAATTTATAACCAAAGATGAGAAAATCGATTCTGTCAAACGACGTCATTGTTTTTGTTTTCTTAATATCTCTACACTTCGACTTTATTCGACTTACTTAGCATCATTGAGAACTACATTTAAGGCGTAGTAATTTACGGCCAGCAAAAAGTCGCGAATCTGTAAGAATCATTGCGCCAGATACATCCTAAGAATGAACATTAGGAATTACCTTATAAGTTACGATTGTTGGGGCATTGTTAAACAAGAAGCAATGTCCGTTTATATTTAAGCCCTAATAAGGAAAACGTTGGCTTGTTTAGAATGCACTGATAATAAATAGCAAGCGAGGTTATATTTTACCTGTCTAATTTGCATTTGGATGATCTTTCGGATAGTAAAGATCCGTCTAACTATATGTGCAGGCAGGAAAATAAAAAAAGACTTGTTGAAAACAGGTATATAGTCTATTTAACATATGCAGTAACCGTTAATTGCTTTCCTTATATGTATTGCCTTATATGTATTTACCTTGATGATATAATTTAGGAATTAATGTTATACATGGTAGCTGCCATGTGTTTGTACATTGTGTTCGTGAAACCGTAAGTACAAATATCTATGCGTCTTGCCATCTTTTTCTCTATATTTTGCTGTATCTCTCCCTCTTTTTATATCCATTCCTCCCTGCATTTTTTTCTTTGTACCATTTTGTATTGTCCTTTCTCATTTACCCTTCTGTGAATACCTCCCTTTTCTCAATATGTGTTCCTTATTTATTCTGCCTCTCTCCCCTCTTGCCATAATTATCGTTTTTCTCATTTACCCTTCTGTGAATACCTCCCTTTTCTCAATATGTGTTCCTTATTTATTCTGCCTCTCTCCCCTCTTACCATAATTATCGTCCTTTCTCATTTACCCTTTTGTGAATACCTCCCTTTTCTCAATATGTGTTCCGTATTTATTATGCCTCTCTCCCCTCTTACCATAATTATCGTCCTTTCTCATTTACCCTTCTGTGAATACCCCCCTTTTCTCAATATGTGTTCCTTATTTATTCTGCCTCTCTCCCCTCTTCCCATAATACCTCGTTTTCCTATCTTTCTATCCCTAACGCCCTCCCTTAAATGGCGTTTTCTGGCATGAGACATTTAAACACCTGTACAACTTTACATTTTAGCCATGAAAGAATGTTACTAAGAATCATGTATTTGAATTTTTCCTAGAATTTGGATTTACACGAACTAATTTGCCGATCCCTTGCTGGGAATTTCCTAATTATTACATTCATGTGCATAAAACGTGCGGTTTTACATTGATGTATCACTTGTTTCAATGCGTCAACTGTAACCACAAGACTGCACCTACGCTCATGTAATAAGATCATCATTTGAAGCAGCAATAACTTGATGGCATGTTGTTTTACATTCTACATTAAGTTATTTACAATGTATGTAACTTAATTTTTTTATCAATAAGCAGCTGTAAATATGGCAGCTAAAGACAAACATTCTTGCAACATGCTCGTTTTTGTATAAAAAGTGTATAGTTTAATTTAATAGCTTACAGTTTTTAAAATACAAGTATATTACAACGGCACAATGTTTACGTAGATTTTAACTTATGTTTCGACGTTTTCTTAAGCCAGTATTTATTGGTTTACTTTGATTTAAGTTTAAAAGGGAAACTTCAATGTTTTGTGTCTGGCTTCTGTGCCATTTACTTCTTATTTCTACCAGCAACATTGTTTTAATGGAGTTTGTGTGGCTTTAATCGTTCATCCGTTACATAACTGTCAAGAGTGTCAAGAGTGCTGCAATGAAAACTAAAAATGACATTAATGCGTTTCATTGGGCAGCTAAATGCATACTTTAAGTATTGCAAATACGCAAACACGTGTACCACATGGGTTTGTCGTTTATACCTTTTACATGTTCGTAAATGCTTAAGCTAAATTTGTTATCCTATTGTTACATAATCAAAATATTTGACGAGACCCTGGCTTGAAAAACTCTCGGAATTCTATAGACAAGAATAAGTAAGCATCATACAATCTTTTGGACAGTTATCGACATTCGTTTGTATATATTAATTTTGAACAGGTTACAATTCACAAACAAACACACTAAAGTTTTTTTTACTTATTGATATATCAGCTTTAAAAGGCAAAACAGGACACAATGTCTTTTCATACAACCCAAGGGCATCATTGGTAAATAACACACACGTTATCATTATTTTTTAATCGCTATGTAATAGTGCGGTTATATTTACGACAAAGTCGCTCAAGCCTATGAATGAGTCGGACAGTGACTGTAACATGTACTTGCAAATATACAGCTTAAAAACAAAATAGTTTTCATCACACAAAATAAATTAAAAAACGAAATTTTGGAAAACAAATAAAATATAACAAGACACCTGAATGAGTATAATTATGTGTATACAAATTTATTCGTTAGCAATCGCAATACATTCAAAATATGTGTGGCTTAAATAAATCTTTACATGACTAACATTAATTGTAGAAGTCGTACGACGATAGGCAAACTATTTCTATTCTGCTCATTTTCTGTATATTCTGCTCATTTTCTGTATATTTTGCTCATTTTCTGTATATTCTGCTCATTTTCTGTATATTCTGCTTATTATTTCTTTTTTATAAAATTCTTTCTATTATCCATCCATTCTTCCATGTATCCTTCGACGCATTCCACATTTTTATCCATATTATTTATCTGTACATCTAACCATTTTTCATAGTTTTTCATTCATTTATCAATATACCTAATTATTTTTCCATCCATCTGGCAATTTATTCATCCCTTATCTATCCCCTATTCTACACATCCCATACATCCATATATCCATACATCCATATATCCATCCATCAATCCATCCATCCATCCACCCATCCATCCATCCATCCATCCACACATCCATCCACATATTTATTTATCAATTTATCCATCAACTGTCCGTCCTCCGTCCTATACCGTGTCTTGTCAATTCTCTCATTGTTTACCTATAAACAACAAAAACAAATCTCCTACATGTTCTAAAAAGTAAGTTATGTGGCCATGCAATTTCTATTAATGTTCTAAAGAGATTCTAAGAATCAATAAAATTCACTTGTTTCTTAGAAGAAACAAAAACACGACGTTTAAATTAACAGTAACTAGGGATAGGTCAAATAATATTTACAGCTCACATATCATGATATATTATAAAACAACTTAACGTTTAAATTTACGTTTACTCAGATTATGTCTGATAATATGTACATGTTTCATACTATACTGTTTTCTCATAAAAACAATATTACTTAGAAATTTACAGAAACTAATGATCATAATGGTCATAATATCAACACGTCACATTAATTGTACAATGACTAGTCATTCAATGAAAGTTTAAATGACATTATCTGGATATATCGGCATAACCAACAAATTTGAGGTTGCATAAACTCATAAAACAGAATAATGAATGACTAAGAGAAATAAAGCTAATTTGTTTGCGAATATATATTACGCGTAAATCTTAAAATGTATTAGACCTCCTGCCGTCTAATTTCAACGAAACTGCATAATATAAATACGCATTGTTCGCCATGATAAATGTGGTCTAAGCGAAATTGCAAAATTGGCTTATGATTATATCTATATATATACAGGGGGAGTAATTCATTGGTTTTCAGTGTTTAAACAATAGGTAGAGTTATCTCTCTTTGATTCTCAAATATAAAACCTTCGAAGCATTCAAGTTTTAAATGTACAATAAAGATTACAATGTAGGAAGATCACATCAATGACAATAGTTCTATGTGTGCATTGAATAAACATGTGTTATTCTGTGTTTTCTACAGTATCACCAAACATGTTTTATATTTATTTTATAATAAATTGTTTTGCTTGTTCTTTTTGTTTATTTTATCTCAGTTCAAAATCTTGGGTTTTCAGCACAATATGTAGGAGCACTGATAATTGAATAAATTTGATCATTCGTACTCTAACTTTAAACTTTATAAATAATGCGAAAAATGTTAAAATTGAAAATAAAACAACAACAACAACAACAAATCAAACAAAAAACAAACAACAGAAAATGGTATCCATCTACCAGACAAATGCAATAGTGAAAAGCTGTAAAACTGAAACAAGATATAACATTAAATAGAGCAAACTCAGCCCTTACCGCCTTGGAGCAGACTTAATGCAGATAGGAAAAATGATAACTTTATGAAATCACAAAGGAGGGGTGATCCAATCTGAAAGTAAAAGCGATGCTAGTGTCTATCCAGACGGTCCATTTTGCCGACTGACCGTTCTAAGGCGATAACTGTCGGGTTTGCTCTTTTTGTTAAACGACTCATCATAGATTTGTTCTTACTTTTACATTTGGCTTGCATGGAAATACATTTGTCCTATGCCTTTTCAAATTTTAGTATATGTTGCAATGCTCATAGGACTATGTCATAAATTCTTATTGATATATAGTGTGAACTTATGTCTACAACTTGAACACCTATTTATTTCCCATATATTATTATGGTGCTGTAAAAAGTATAACGTTTGTGAACACTTAATGGCATGTCGTACTGTTTGTGTTGAATTTTCATAACACCAACGTCTTGTTGCTATACGTAAACCATTTATAGTGACCCCTCCCCTCCAAAAAAAAAAAAAAAAAAAAAGAAAGATAAAAAACAACAACAAACAAGATGACCCCTTCTTCATTGGGAAGCTAACAATTCACAAGGAATTAACACATATCATTAGCATTTCGCGTAAAGCAATATAACAATGCCCTTCTTTTGAGTGCCGCCAATAGATAAGAAAAAAAAACACGCCATGATCGAAAATCACTGTTGAGTTGGTCATTAACCAGTTAGCGCGTGAACGGTATACTGGTTGTCACACCATAATTGGTCTTTTACTTATACTTAAATTATGATTATTAACAAGTTTCTTTAAACAATCTAATAAAACGGCAATAACGTATGGAGTGAAATCGAATAAAATTGATAAATAATACTCCGGTTCCCATAACCTTAGCCCGTTGTCAAGGCTTCAGCTTGCACGGCTAACCATGCCGAACAGTTACCCATGCATAGCAAAACAATTTTCATTTTAATTAATATTGGCTTTTGGGATTTCAAGACTCCACGACACTATTAAAAATAATTGTGTTTTCTTTCGATCTTATAATATGCCATAATATTTACAAGCCCCTTTAGAAGGAGTAGCCACAGAATGAAAGTTTAAATGACAATATCTGGTCTAATCGGCATAACCTACACATTCGTAGGTTGTAATACAGTTTATTATATTACATGTTATTTTGTTTGTATATTAGTTCCTTTTATCAATTTTAACTCCCGATGAAGGTGTTTACTGTTTGTTGTCTCACTTTGATGGGATATTTTTATTTACACTGTTTGAAAGAAAGTCCTTCAGGATGTGCGTGGTTTAAACCAGGTTTAAGCACCCCAGTCGGTCTAGTCGGTCCATTTGCCGACTGACCAACTACATGTACTGCACTACTGGTTACAAGGCACTAACTGCTGTTTTTTTCTTTTTGTGTGTTATGTCTCTTCTCTGTTTGCCTTTGTCTAAAGGTAATTAAGATTTAAATATGTTGAGTGATTCCTAAAGGACGTTTTCTTATTTACTTTTTCATACAACAGGACAAGAAGAATGGCTAAGCGGAACGAAGATCATTTGTTTATAAAGTTTTATACTGTTGTCTAATTTCAACAAAAATACACACTTTAAATACCCATTATTCGCCTTTATAAATGTGATTTGATTGAAATTGCAAAATTGGTTTCAGAATAAAACTACATCTAGTCTTTTATTTATTTTCGCTGTGCAATTTATTTGTGATTATAAAACCACTTGTTTTTCACATTTTGCATATTTTTGTATATTACGGACCACATTGCTAGAGAAGTGTCATCTTAAAAATAAGAGGGAAAAATGCAAATTGCTGTTGACATTATTGCTTTATATGTGTCACTTCAGTTTATTTTAGCGTAACTATAAGTTACGTTTACCAGGTAATATCACATTCATATTGCTATTGCCAGTTGTTTCAATCGCTTTCATACAGCAGTTTGTTTATGACCAAAATATAAAATCTTAGTCATGTTCTAAACTCTACATGCAAAGTTGCAAGGATGTTTTTCTAGAGCCTCATTCGAAAATCATTTAAGACAGCTCCGATCAACTTGATTTGCCAAAGACTGATAAGTTCGTTCTTACCAGGTAGCGGGTAAAGAGAAAAAGACTCAAACACCCTACAGAAAAATTAACTATCAGTCTTTAGTGCGCATTCGAAGACCCTTGAATAGAGATTTAAACATTTTCAAAACTTGGAACGGATACTGCCATGTATATAGTCATTTTTGTGTCTTCGGTTCAACGTTTTGTGTGTAATGGTTATGAGTTTTTGTCTGAACTAGTAAGTGTTCTTTTGTTGTCTCGTATTACTTCGGTAGGGCCGAAGGCATAAAAATGCAGTAGAAATTAATAAATTAGAAATATTAGTTAGTATAATCATAGACAAAAACACTTAAAAAACAACCTAGTTAAGTTAGTTTGATGTCTTTTAGTAGAGGTATATAGTAGAGGTATCCGCAACATATTCGTAACATAACCTGCGGTTTCCATTGGCCATCCGCTAGTGTTCATTATACATTTGGTTTGATGTGTCATAATAATATTTTAGATAACCGTTCGTTTTATATTGTTCCTATAGTAGCCGTGGCTGAGGACAAAGACGCGCATCAGTTTTGCCATTTAAATGTCAATGTAATTTTATTCGTTACATTTACGTTCATGGTATCCGGTAAGGAGTGGCCGTATCCATTCTTAACATTTGCTAAACTATGTTACGTTAAAATTAGTGATGCAGAATCGGACCGAAAACATAATCGATAATCGAATTGAATCGAACATAAATAATCGATTAAAATCGGTAAAAAATCGAAACTTTTTGATCAGGAAGTACTAATTTCGCTAAAAACTATTCTTATTTACTTTAGTCAGGAAGTACTAATTTATTTTAAAACTACTCTTATTTACTTAAGACAAACAATAGACTTTATTTGCATATTAACAGTCTATAAAACATTTTCAACAAGCAAGTTATGTGAAACAATTTTTCACAACTAAAACTCTTGAACAATAACAAGTTAACTCAAATTTTATTCAAAGTTTCGAACCCTTAACAATTGAAAATTTACTACAAGACGTACAAGTAACGCTACTTTTAACTCACTGACTCACTGTAATGGATTGTTCAGTCTTTAAACAACACTTTAGACTAGATTTCAGTAAAGAACACTTAAACTCTATAACAAAAACAACCCAGCGGGGATAGAAATTTATTTAAACATTACTATTATTTTTAGTTTTTGTTATATTCCTTTAAAAACACCGATACAAAAAGTTAAAAACAATATGTCCGGTGGTAAGGTTATGTCCGAAAAAGATGAAAGTTTATTGAAAAAATTACCTTTGTTTGCGTAGGATTTCATGCATAATTTACAGCAATCGTACTTACTCGGCGATCTCCGGCAAGCTTCGGAGATAATGCCTCGTATGTAATTGTATGAATACACCAGTTGGTGATTTGCCCAGGCGAATAACTTCTCATTGCATTAAGTAAACAAAGATGGCTGACTTTTCAAAGTGCATGCAGTACGCTTTAGATATAATGGAGATTCAATACTCCTTGAAAGAAGAGCAGATTGCTTCGTTGAAGAATATTTTTAACTCAGTTGATACTGTATGTATATTACCAACAGGATTTGGTAAAAGTGTAATAAACCAGTTATTACCATGCATGCACTCGGATCACGCTTCGGTGATGTCTATATTCGAAGCTTGACGGCGATCGCCGAGTAGGTACGATTGCCATTTTGGAAGAAGTTCGTCAATATGGCGGCGACAGCATTATTCCCGAGGTGATTACGTAGAGGACGGAATAACCCGAGGAGTTCCGAGTAAATTTACAGATGACAGTCGTCATGTCCAAGTTTTTCTTAATTGGGGGTCCATCTATACGCTTCCGAAAGCCAAAGAACCGCCAAACAGACGAGCGAACCTTCCCCGTTAAGTTGAAAATTTCGTTTTCATCAACCGACATGACGCTATGTATGAATTACGTCCCTTTGAAATTTTTGCTAACTAACGGAAAGAAATTTAACTACCGGAATCGATTTTGCGATAGGGAAATCGATTGTCGCGGACATGAGTAACCAGCGACGATTATTCGATTTAACTCGATCATCGTGACATCACTAGTTAAAATATACCATATTATTAATATATAAATGCATATGCGGCATCTTATATTTTGAATGGCCAACCCGCAAAAGTATCAATATTTTTACAGGCTTAGCTAGTTTCTCAGAGGACTTGCCTGTTTGCTCGGAGACATCTCCATTACAATGTGTTAATCAATGTTTTAGTATAACTACTTTTTTTTAAAATATTAATTAGCCAGGTTACAGACACAAATACACGTGACATTATTTTAATGGCGATATTTAATTATATAAAAATTTAGAAATACTTGTTTTCTGTAATAATATGCAATACGTGCTTCCGGGTGCAGATTGACCTTAATTCATTAAACCTTTCCCTGTTCGAAATACAAATTCCCGTAAAATGAGAATGTTCAAACAACTTAATTGCTATTATTAATGTGTGCACTATTGCAATCTCTCTGATTCAGGAGATATGTTAGATGATTTTTGTCTCCGAGCGATTCATTCTGGCAGCAAAACTTGATAATTACAAGAAATGAAACAATCGTCGGATGAGATAAAATGCACTCTGTATTCCAAGGCAATAAATGTTTATTTTTCTTTTTTGTGTAATATTTCGTCTCCGCGTATTTTGTCGCTTTTATTTGAAATTTGTATGCCTTTGTCTAGAAATCTTTCATATTTTATAATATGTGGTAGTTCCTATAGGAAGTTTTCATATTTTCCTAATTCAACAAATGCAATTACATTTAACAAGTATTTTCTAGAGTTGTAGATTTATTTTTATTATATCTCGAAAAGAACCTGACAAAAGCTCGATGAGATTTTACATATCTGTTTCCTCAAGACAGCGTTAGTCTTTATCGTTTTAATAAATCATATATCATAAAAAAGTGCTAAAACATTCAGACCTAACTTGTAACGAATTTATTTTGTCTTTGCAATAACAATTTTCTTGGAAAATTTAGGTTCAGTAAATATGCTGGATCTTTAAAGAAAATTGACTTTAAGTCTCGTCTCTGTGTTTTTGTCACATTTACATTTACCTTGTTTGCCTTTGTCTACTGGCAGATAAAATTTAAATATTTGTGGAAATTTTGATAGGACCTTTTCTTATTTACCTATTAAAACAGCGTTACATACTATCGTATGTTTTGTAAAAACAACATACAAATAAATGTGTATATAGGTTAATATGTAATGCACGCATACTATTCTTCAATGTAAACATATCACTAGTATTATGGTTTTAAATAAAACTTTTATTTGATCAGAACTTGATACATAACATGAATTGACTCGGTGATATTTTTGTAAATTTACTATGTCTGAAGTTATTCATACGGAATAACGTTTTACGACATATATTTATTAAAAGTATAAAACATAAATGATTTCGAAATATTTGAATAAAGCCGCCAGTTTCGTTTGGCGATAGGCAGCAGTCAAAAATAATGTGCAATAAATCATTTTCATTATTTTGTGGAGAAAACCGATAGCCTTGAACATATCCAAAAAAAAAAGATTGTCAGACTATTCTTTCACATATTTCAAAAAGCAGTTTTGATTTATCTCTTATTTTGCTACTGGAAACTATAAACTAAAAGATATCTCTCTTCAATCAATGTGTTTTCATAACTGTTATTCGACCGATTGAATATTTATTGGTCCTTTAAAACATCGGTTGACAAGTAACGTTTAAGTAGATGGACATCTTATTGACCAGACACAATTCATAGTGGTTTTACAGTGTTGCACGAACAATATATTGGATTATAAGCATTCAATAACATAAAATATCACATCAAAATGTTATTTTATTAATAAGCTACGCAGTAGGCTCCATCAAAATTTTGCCCTATATATGGACTTTATTGGAGGACCTTCAACATGAATAGCAAACTTTATGATTAAAGGAACTCTCTGTCAATTTTAGATTTGGCAAACAGATTTGGTCAAACAGATATTGTGACAGTTGAGATGATGTTTTTGATGTGCAAGCATTTTACCTGTTTTCTTGATGACATAATGTATGTTTGTTTTATGGTGCCTTTTGTAAGAATTGATTTCCAAATTCATCCTGAATATTTAAAAGCCTGACACTTCTGTTATTTTAAGAGAGTATCTTTTGCATTCGATAAACGCTGTTAAAGGTTATGTGTAAACTTTTATCAGTATAATGATCAAAACACCACGACCTATTGGGATTACTGCAGCTTGCTACAATGTACCCGGCCTTGCTTGTGCAGCCCAGCAAGTAACCAGCAAGGTTGCCAGATGCCCGACATCCCAAGAAACAATGTCAATTAACGCGATTTTCAGGCCTTTCAAACAACACAAAAATGTCTGTTTTGTATCTTTGACCGATTGATTTAATACCTTGACAAGACAGACACGTGTTTTAGGTCTTATTGGATATTACGGTCCTCATTGACAGTGAACTGTCATTTTACGACAGACCGTGTATTTTCTGGGGAAATTAAATCAAGATTGCAACGACCCACAGAAACAAATGAGTGTTGTGTTATTGTAATTCCGCACAATCTTGTTTCTCGTTGCTTGCTATTTCTTGAGTTGGGTCACTAGCAAATATGACACATTTTCGACTGGCTGTTATTTTTACCATTATCATGACATCACAACTTTCGTCATAACTTGTCAAACAAAACGTCAGCGCTTGGACATTTATTCAAATGGATCAGTTTTCTTTTCCTTGCTTGCATTTAAGAAACCCATAGGAAGCGGTAACTGTCGGGTTTATTATTCTTATTGCTAAATGACTCATCACAGAATTGTTCTCACTTTTACATTGGGCGTGCTTGATAATACCTTGGTCCTGTGTCTTTTCAAATTTTTGTACATGTTGCAATGCTCATAGGACTTAGTCTAATATATTCTTATAAATAACCAATACCTTTCACTAGACCATAACATGCCAAGTTGCCGACAAATATTGTTACAGACTCAGCAGAAATAACGTCTTATTCTTGGCGAAGTGGTAGAGTTGCTGACTTTTAGTTTCTTTGACTCTTACCGCTTTAAAATTGGCATGTATTCCAGTTGACTTGCAGTGCTCCGGTATTTTTTGGGTCTCGCTCCACCAAAAAGAGCTAGACGTTGCTATAATTACAATACATGGTCGCTCTGATGGTTTGCAAAACATAAAATAAAAAGTCTTGTTAGGATGCTCCGAGCAGTGGTTGGCTTGCCTTATTTTATACTTTTTTCCGGAGCCTGGTCCGGTTCCCAGCTAAAATATCAACACTTTGATGACGACTCTACAAAAATAAACAAGTACCAGTCTTTAAAGCGAAAATCTAGAGAATAATCCTTAACCTAAATTGCATACATTTTATACATACAATTTAGACGTCATCGACAAAACCTAGTAAAGCCACATAAAATTTCATGATGTCAACTGGAGATCATATCTAAATGCCATAGACTTAACAATTTACCACGTGCGACGTATGTTATAGTTTTAAAAAGTGTAATGTTTATGTTAAGTATTTTAATTACTTAACTTGAAACCATATTTAAACCAATACAGAAAATCGAATAGAATGCACAATATAGATTTTCCTATCTTTAAGTATAAATAGAAATAAATGTGACATTGTACTGAGCCACCTAAAGATTTTCCGATTCTACTATGACAGACCTTCGACAATTTACATTTATTTCATGTTCTGCTACTGGAAACTGTAAGCTAAAACGTCACTCTTATATCAAATTCTAAGCTAAAACGTCACTCTTATATCAAATTCTAAGCTAAAACGTCACTCTGATATCAAGTTAGGAAAGCTTTCTTCTGAAATTTAATGCTTTTCAGGACTGTTATTTGATAAATTGTGTTTTTGTTTGCGGTCAAAAAATAGCAATTACCAAATTATGCTCAGCAAGAAAAACAATTTGTTTACATGTACCTTTCATTGTGTCGTTTGAATGGTACAGAAATAATGTTTGCTACGCAATAGACGTCAGTCTTTTTTCGTACGTATGGTATAATCCAGCTAAGGCTAAGATAATTAACTGCTTTTACCTTTCATATACACACACACATACACACAGGCACGCCCGCACGCACGCACGCACGCACGCAAGCACGCACACGCACACACACACACGCGCGCACACACGCACACACACACACACGCACACACACACATACACGCACACACGCACACGCACACACACACACACACACACACACACACACACACACACACACACACACATACACGCACACACACACACACCACACACACACACACACACACACACACACACACACACACACACACACACACACACACACACACACACATACACACACACATATATTTATTTATGTATGTATTTATATATCTATATCTATACAGATAATCTTCATAGAATGTTTAGTTATCACGTACCACGTTTAGTTAAACAGACCATGCTTTGTCGATAACCTTGGAACCCATTCAGAAAACACATTCATATAATCAAAGTTTCTCTCATAGTTTAAACACACATAATTTAATCTAATTTTGTGTAGTTTACCGATACAGTTATATTTGTTTATGAAGTGGAACATATAACAGTCAATATAATTGACAAATAATTGCATTCATGAAGGTAAACGCAATTCCAAATCAGTTATATTGACGATCTTATTAATGAAACAATACTCATTACTTATTCGTAGATTTTGAATTCAATACAGTTTACAAATGGCATCGTAAACAATAATCGCGTATCGTTACAAATACGTAACTGCACATGTGAATGTCTTATGGTTACTGGATAATTCAATTGCATGGACTATTGTTACATCCGATATTATGTAAAAAAGCTATCTTTAAAAATAATCCTACATCTACCGGTATTTATTCTTAAAATGTATAAATTAGCCTGAAGGTTGCTTCCAAGGCGGTTTCTTTGTCAGTTGTCACCAGTAAGCTGATCCGAAATGTATAAGTTCCTTTTTTATTTAGATATTTGTTATTTAACTGCGCATATTTTGATTAACCATCTTTAGTGACTACGAAGAGTGTGAATGATTTACCATAACAAAGTACCGTTTTGTAATAAAATGCAGCATGCAACAAAGTAATAGGCAGTTAGAAATGATTTAATAATTACCTTAAACAATCATTATACGAGCACCATAATAAAAAATTACTATGATGAATTTTACAACAATGCTCCATATGCATTAAACGATGTATTACAAAGTGACATTTTGCTTCTTAACATGACAATTCACATTGCCATAAAATACTGTGTTTCTTAGTCCAATCGTACGAAAAAAAATGACTATCGAAAACTTCCAGGCAAGACTACTTTGTTGCGGTGAAATAATAAATAAAATTTCTGCGACATAAAATCAAAAACGTAATGAACATTGATTTAAACATTTTCAAAACTTGGAACGGATAATGCCATGTATATAGTTATTTTTGTGTCTTCGGTTCAACGTTTTGTGTGCAATGGTTATGAGTTTTTGTCTGAACTAGTAAGTGTTCTTTGTTGTCTCGTACTACTTCGGTAGGGCCGAAGGCATAAAAATGCAGTAGAAATTAATAAATTAGAAATATTAGTTAGCATAATTATAGACAAAAACACTTTAAAACAACCTATTTATGTTCGTTTGATGTCTTTTAGTAGAGGTGCTTACTTTATCTTTTAAATAATATATACATACATATATATATATATATATATTATATTATTTAAATGATTAATATAAGATAATATAAGAGGTTATAAAAATTCGTTTCCGTACCGTATTGACATCTGACGTCGTAAGTCTTTTCTTATTGTGTGGTCGCGTGACCTTAGTTGTATAGTATTTCAATTGTTTATATTATGTTTATCTTTTTAATATAGTAGCATTTGGCTACACCTACGAATGATTACAACCGTTTTTGCCGATTCATTGCCGGTACAAGTTTTCCGTGTCCGATTCATATTCGTTCCATCCGCTACATATTCGTAATATAACCTGCGGTTTCCATTGGCTATCCGCTAGTGTTCATTATACATTTGGTTTGATGTGTCATAATAATTTTTTAGATAACCGTTCGTTTCATAATGTTTCTATAGTAGCCGTGGCTGAGGACAAAGACGCGCATCAGTTTTGCCATTTAAATGTCAATGTAATTTTATTCGTTACATTTACGTTCATGGTATCCGGTAAGGAGTGGCCGTATCCATTCTTAACATATGCTAAACTATGTTACGTTAAAATATACTATATTATTAATATATAAATGCATATGCGGCATCTTATATTTTGAATGGTCAACCCCCAAAAGTATCAATATTTGTACAGGCTTAGCTAGTTTCTCAGAGGACATGCCTGTTTGCTCGGAGACATCTCCACTACAATGTGTTAATCAATGTTTTAGTATAACTACTTTTTTTAAATATTAATTAGCCAGGTTACAGACACAAATACACGTGACATTATTTTAATGGCGATATTTAATTATATGAAAATTTAGAAATACTTGTTTTCTCTAATAATATGCAATACGTGCTTCCGGGTGCAGATTGACCTTAATTCATAAAACCTTTCCCTGTTCGAAATACAAATTCCCGTAAAATGAGAATGTTCAAACAACTTAATTGCTATTATTATTGTGTGCACTGTTGCAATCTCTCTGATTCCGGAGATATGTTAGATGATTTTTGTCTCCGAGCGATTCATTCTGGCAGCAAAACTTGATAATTACAAGAAATGAAACAATCGTCGGATGAGATAAAATGCACTCTTTATTCCAAGGCAATAAATGTTTATTTTTCTTTTTTTGTGTAATATTTCGTCTCCGCGTATTTTGTCGCTTTTATTTGAAAATTGTATGGCTTTCTCTAGAAATCTTTCATATTTTATAATATGTGGTAGTTCCTATAGAAAGTTTTCATATTTTCCTAATTCAACAAATGCAATTACATTTAACAAGTATTTTCTAGAGTTGTAGATTTATTTTCATTATATCTCGAAAAGAACCTGACAAAAGCTCGATGAGATTTTACATATCTGTTTCCTCTAGCTGCGTTAGTCTTTATCGTTTTAATAAATCATATATCATAAAAAAGTGCTAAAACATTCAGACCTACCTTGTAAAGAATTTATTTTGTCTTTGCAATAACAATTTTCTTGGAAAAGTTAGGTTCAGTAAATATGCTGGATCTTTAAAGAAAATTGACTTTAAGTCTCGTCTCTGTGTTTTTGTTACATTTACATTTACCTTGTTTGCCTTTGTCTACTGGTAGATAAAATTTAAATATCTGTGGAAATTTTGATAGGACCTTTTCTTATGTACCTATTTAAACAGCGTTACATACTATCGTATGTTTTGTAAAAACAACATACAAATAAATGTGTATATAGGTTAATAAGTAATGCACGCATACTATTCTTCAATGTAAACATATCACTAGTATTAAAGTTTTAAATAAAACTTTTATTTGATCAGAACTTCATACATTAGATGAATTGACTCGGTGATATTTTTGTAAAATTACTATGTCTGAAGTTATTCATATGGAAGAACGTTTTACGACATACATTTATTAAAAGTATAAAACATAAAAGATTTCGAAATATTTGAATAAAGCCCCCAGTTTCGTTTGGCGATAGGCAGCAGTCAAAAATAATGTGCTATAAATCATTTTCATCTTTTGTGGAGAAAACAAATAGCCTTGAACAAATCCAACAAAACAAAAGATTGTCAGACTATTCTTTCACATACTTCAAAAAGCAGTTTTGATTTATCTCTTATTTTGCTACTGGAAACTATAAACTAAAAGATATCTCTCTTCCATCAATGTGTTTTCATAACTGTTATTCGACCGGTTGAATATTTATTGGTCCTTTAAAACACAGGTTGACAAGTTACGCTTTAGTAGATGGACATCTTATTGACCAGACACAATTCATAGTGGTTTTACAGTGTTGCACGAAGAATATATTGGATTATAAGCATTCAATAACATAAAATATCACATCAAAATGTTATTTTAATAATAAGCTACGCAGTAGGCTCCATCAAAACTTTGCCCTATATATGGACTATATTGGAGACCTTCAACATGAATAGCAAACTTTATGATTATCGAACTCTCTGTCAATTTTAGATTTGGCAAACAGATTTGGTCAAACAGATATTGTGACAGTTGAGATAAGTTTTTTGATGTGCAAGCATTTTACCTGTTTTCTTGCTGACATAACGTATGCTTGTTTTATGGTGCCTTCTGTAAGAAATGATTTCCAAATTCACCCTGAATATTTAAAAGCCTGACACTTCTGTTATTTTTAGTAAGTAATTTTTGCATTCGATAAACGCGGTTAAAGCTTATGTGTAAACTTTATCATTATAATGATCAAAACACAACGACCTATTGGGATTACTGCAGCTTGCTACCCGGCCTTGCTTGTGCAGCCCAGCAAGTTACCAGCAGGGTTGCCAGATGCCCGACATCCCAAGAAACAATGTCAATTAACGCAATTTTCAGGCTTTTCAAACAACACAAAAAGGTCTGTTTTGTATCTTTGACCGATTGATTTAATACCTTGACAAGACAGCCACGTGTTTTAGGTCTTATTGGATATTACGGTCCACATTGACAGAAAACTGTCATCTTACGACAGACCGTGTATTTTCTGGGGAATTGAATCAAGATTGCACCGACCCACAGAAACAAATGAGTGTTGTGTTATTGTAATTCCGCACAATCTTGTTTCTCGTTGCTTCCTATTTCTTGAGTTGGGTCACTAGCAAATATGACACATTTTCGACTGGCTGTTATTTTTAACATTATCATGACATCACTACTTTCGTCATAACTTGTCAAACATAACGTCAGCGCTTGGAAATTTATTGAAATGGATCGGTTTTCTTTTCCTTGCTTGCATTTAAGAAACCCATAGAAAGCGGTAACTGTCAGGTTTGCTCTTATTGCTAAATGACTCATCACAGAATTGTTTTCACTTTTACATTGGGCGTGCGTGTGAATACCTTGGTCCTGTGTCTTTTCAAATATTTGTAAATGTTTCAATACTCATAGGAATTAGTCTAATATATTCTTATAAATAACCAATGCATTTGACAAGACAATAACCTGCAACGTTGCCGACAAATATTGTTACAGACTCAGCAGAAATAACGTCTTATTCTTGGCGAAGTGGTAGAGTTGCTGATTTTTAGTTTCTTTGACTCTTACCGCTTTAAAATTGGCATGTATTTCAGTTGACTTGCAGTGCGCCTGTATTTCTTGGGTCTCCCTCCACCAAATAGAGCTAGACGTCGCTATAATTACAATACATGGTCGCTCTGATGCTTTTCAAAACATAAAATAAAAAGTCTTGTTAGGATGCTCCGAGTAGTGGTTGGCTTGCCTTATTTTATACTTTTTCCCGGAGCTTGGTCCGGTCCCCAGCTAAAATATCAATACTTTGATGACGACTCTACAAAAATAAACAAGTACCAGTCTTTAAAGCGAAAATCTAGAGAATAATCCTTAACTGAAATTGCATACATTTTATGCATACATTTTAGACGTCATCGTCAAAACCTAGTAAAGCCACATAACATCAACTAGAGATCATATCTAAATGCCATAGACTTAACAATTTACCACGTGCGACGTATGTTATAGTTTTGAAAAGTGTAATGTTTATGTTAAGTATTTTAATTACTTAACTTGAAACCATATTTAAACCAATACAGAAAATCGAATAGATTGCACAATATATATTTTCCTATCTTTAAGTATAAATAGAAATAAATGTGACATTGTACTGAGCCACCTAAAGATTTTCCGATTCTACTATGACAGACCTTCGACAATTTTCATTTATTTCATGTTCTGCTTCTGAAAAAACCCTAAGCTAAAACGTCACTCTAATATCAAATTCTAAGCTAAAACGTCACTCTAATATCAAATTCTAAGATAAACGTCACTCTGATATTAAGTTAGGAAAGCTTTCTTCTGAAATTTAATACTTTTCAGGACTGTTATTTGATAAATTGTGTTTTTCTTTGCGGTCAAAAAATAGCAATTACCAAATTATGCTCAGCAAGAAAAACAATTTGTTTACATGTACCTTTCATTGTGTCGTTTGAATGGTACAGAAATAATGTTTTCTACGCAATAGACGTCAGTCTTTTTCGTACGTATGGTATAATCCAGCTAAGGCTAAGATAATTAGCTGCTTTTACCTTTCACACACACACACACACACACACACACACACACACACACACACACACACACACACACACACACACACACACACACACACACACACACACAGACACACACACACACACACACACACACACACAAACACGCGCACACGTGCACACGCACACACACACTCGCACACGCACACACACGCACACACGCACACACACACATGCACACACACACGCACACATGCACACACACACACACGCACACACGCACATGCACACGCACACGCACACACACATACGCACACACACACACAAACACAAACACACACAAACACGAACCACCCACCCCCCACACACAACACACACACACACAAACACATACACACACGCACACGTTCACACACACACACACACACACACACACACGCACACACGCACACGCACACACACACACGCACACACACACGCACACACACACACACATTTATTTATGAATGTATTTATATATCTATCTATATATATATAAAAATGCGATTACACAAGGCTGGAATATGATATACCATCTATATCATGCGATAAAATACGTGGTAAATTATTCACTTACGGACTGTACGTGTCGGCGTAGATATTGTATTCTTCATAGAATGTTTAGTTATTACGTACCACGTTTAGTTAAACAGACCATGCTTTGTCGAAAACCTTGGAACCCATTCAGAAAACACATTCATATTATCAAAGTTTCTCTCATAGTTTAAACACACATAATTTAATCTAATTTTGTGTAGTCTACCGATACAGTTATATTTGTTTATGAAGTGGAACATATCACAGTCAATATAATTGACAAATAATTGCATTCATGAAGGTAAACGCAATTCTAAATCAATTATATTGACGATCTTATTAATGAAACACTACTCATTACTTTTTCATATATTTTGAATTCAATACAGTTTACTAATGGCATCGTAAACAATAATCGCGTATCGTTACAAATACGTAACTGCACATGTGAATGTCTTATGGTTACTGGATAATTCAATTGCATGGACTATTGTTACATCCGATATTATGTAAAAAAGCTATCTTTAAAAATAATTCTACATCTACCGGTTTTTATTCATAAAATGTATAAATTAGCCTGAAGGTTGCTTCCCAGGCCGTATCTTTGTCAGTTGTCACCAGTAAGCAGATCCGAAATGTGTAAGTTCATTTTTAATTTAGAGATTTGTTATTTAATTGTGCATATTTTGATTAACCATCTTTAATTACTACGAAGAGTGTGAATGATTTACCATAACAAAGTGCCGTTTTGTAATAAAATGCAGCATGCAACAAAGTAATAGGCAGTTAGAAATGATTTAATAATTACCTTAAACAATCATTATACGAGCACCATAATTTAGAAAAAAAATTACTATGATGAATTTTACAACAATGCTCCATATGCATTAAACGATGTATTACAAAGTGACATTTTGCTTCTTAACATGACAATTCACATTGCCATAAAATACTGTGTTTCTTAGTCCAATCGTACGAAAAAAATGACTATCGAAAACTTCCAGGCAAGACTACTTTGTTGCGGTGAAATAATAAATAAAATTTCTGCGACATAAAATCAAAAACGTAATGAACATTGATTTAAACATTTTCAAAACTTGGAACGGATAATGCCATGTATATAGTTATTTTTGTGTCTTCGGTTCAACGTTTTGTGTGCAATGGTTATGAGATTTTGTCTGAACTAGTAAGTGTTCTTTTGTTGTCTCGTACTACTTCGGTAGGGCCGAAGGCATAAAAATGCAGTAGAAATTAATAAATTAGAAATATTAGTTAGTATAATTATAGACAAAAACACTTTAAAAACAACCTATTTATGTTCGTTTGATGTCTTTTAGTAGAGGTGCTTACTTTATCTTTTAAATAATATATACATACATATATATATACATATTATATTATTTAAATGATTAATATAAGATAATATAAGAGGTTATAAAAATTCGTTTGCGTACCGTATTGATATCTGACGTCGTAAGTCTTTTCTTATTGTGTGGTCGCGTGACCTTAGTTGTATAGTATTTCAATTGTTTATATTATGTTTATCTTTTTAATATAGTAGCATTTGGCTACACCTACGAATGATTACAACCGTTTTTGCCGATTCATTGCCGGTACAAAGTTTTCCGTGTCCGATTGATATTCGTTCCATCCGCTACATATTCGTAATATAACCTGCGGTTTCCATTGGCTATCCGCTAGTGTTCATTATACATTTGGTTTGATGTGTCATAATAATTTTTTAGATAACCGTTCGTTTTATATTGTTCCTATAGTAGCCGTGGCTGAGGACAAAGACGCGCATCAGTTTTGCCATTTAAATGTCAATGTAATTTTATTCGTTACATTTACGTTAATGGTATCCGGTAAGGAGTGGCCGTATCCATTCTTAACATATGCTAAACTATGTTACGTTAAAATATACTATATTATTAATATATAAATGCATATGCGGCATCTTATATTTTGAATGGTCAACCCGCAAAAGTATCAATATTTGTACAGGCTTAGCTAGTTTCTCAGAGGACTTGCCTGTTTGCTCGGAGACATCTCCACTACAATGTGTTAATCAATGTTTTTGTATAACTACTTTTTTTTTTAAATATTAATTAGCCAGGTTACAGACACAAATACACGTGACATTATTTTAATGGCGATATTTAATTATATGAAAATTTAGAAATGCTTGTTTTCTCTAATAATATGCAATACGTGCTTCCGGGTGCAGATTGACCTTAATTCATAAAACCTTTCCCTGTTCGAAATACAAATTCCCGTAAAATGAGAATGTTCAAACAACTTAATTGCTATTATTAATGTGTGCACTGTTGCAATCTCTCTGATTCAGGAGATATGTTAGATGATTTTTGTCTCCGAGCGATTCATTCTGGCAGCAAAACTTGATAATTACAAGAAATGAAACAATCGTCGGATGAGATAAAATGCACTCTGTATTCCAAGGCAATAAATGTTTATTTTTCTTTTTTTGTGTAATATTTCGTCTCCGCGTATTTTGTCGCTTTTATTTGAAAATTGTATGGCTTTGTCTAGAAATCTTTCATATTTTATAATATGTGTTAGTTCCTATAGAAAGTTTTCATATTTTCCTAATTCAACAAATGCAATTACATTTAACAAGTATTTTCTAGAGTTGTAGATTTATTTTCATTATATCTCGAAAAGAACCTGACAAAAGCTCGATGAGATTTTACATATCTGTTTCCTCGAGCTGCGTTAGTCTTTATCGTTTTAATAAATCATATATCATAAAAAAGTGCTAAAACATTCAGACCTACCTTGTAAAGAATTTATTTTGTCTTTGCAATAACAATTATCTTGGAAAAGTTAGGTTCAGTAAATATGCTGGATCTTTAAAGAAAATTGACTTTAAGTCTCGTCTCTGTGTTTTTGTTACATTTACATTTACCTTGTTTGCCTTTGTCTACTGGTAGATAAAATTTAAATATCTGTGGAAATTTTGATAGGACCTTTTCTTATTTACCTATTAAAACAACGTTACATACTATCGTATGTTTTGTAAAAACAACATACAAATAAATGTGTATATAGGTTAATATGTAATGCACGCATACTATTCTTCAATGTAAACATATCACTAGTATTAAAGTTTTAAATAAAACTATTATTTGATCAGAACTTGATACATAAGATGAATTGACTCGGTGATATTTTTGTAAATTTACTATGTCTGAAGATATTCATATGGAATAACGTTTTACGGCATACATTTATTAAAAGTATAAAACATAAAAGATTTCGAAATATGTGAATAAAGCCCCCAGTTTCGTTTGGCGATAGGCAGCAGTCAAAAATAATGTGCAATAAATCATTTTCATTCTTTTGTGGAGAAAACCAATAGCCTTGAACAAATCCAACAAAACAAAAGATTGTCAGACTATTCTTTCACATACTTCAAAAAGCAGTTTTGATTTATCTCTTATTTTGCTACTGGAAACTATAAACTAAAAGATATCTCTCTTCAATCAATGTGTTTTCATAACTGTTATTCGACCAAGTGAATATTTATTGGTCCTTTAAAACACAGGCTGACAAGTTACGTTTAAGTAGATGGACATCTTATTGACCAGACACAATTCATAGTGGTTTTACAGTGTTGCACGAACAATATATTGGATTATAAGCATTCAATAACATAAAATATCACATCAAAATGTTATTTTATTAATAAGCTACGCAGTAGGCTCCATCAAAATTTTGCCCTATATATGGACTATATTGGACGACCTTCAACATGAATAGCAAACTTTAAGATTATCGAACTCTCTGTCAATTTTAGATTTGGCAAACAGATTTGGTCAAACAGATATTGTGACAGTTGAGATAAGTTTTTGATGTGCAAGCATTTTACCTGTCTTCTTGATGACATAACGTATGTTTGTTTTATGGTGCCTTGTGTAATAAATGATTTCCAAATTCATCCTGAATATTTAAAAGCCTGACATTTCTGTTATTTTAAGAGAGTAACTTTTGCATTCGATAAACGCTGTTAAAGCTTATGTGTAAACTTTTATCATTATAATGATCAAAACACAACGACCTATTGGGATTACTGCAGCTTGCTACAATGTACCCGGCCTTGCTTGTGCAGCCCAGCAAGTAACCAGCAGGGTTGCCAGATGCCCGACATCCCAAGAAACAATGTCAATTAACGCGATTTTCAGGCCTTTCAAACAACACAAAACGGTCTGTTTTGTATCTTTGACCGATTGATTTAATACATCTACAAGACAGCCACGTGTTTTAGGTCTTATTGGATATTACGGTCCACATTGACAGAGAACTGTCATTTTACGACAGACCGTGTATTTTCTGGGGGAATCGAATGAAGATTGCACCGACCCACAGAAACAAATGAGTGTTGTGTTATTGTAATTCCACACGATCTTGTTTCTCGTTGCTTCCTATTTCTTGACTTGGGTCACTAGCAAATACGACACATTTTCGACTGGCTGTTATTTTTAACATTATCATGACATCACTTCTTTCGTCATAACTTGTCAAACAAAACGTCAGCGCTTGGACATTTATTCAAATGGATCAGTTTTCTTTTCCTTGTTTGCATTTAAGAAACCCATAGGAAGCGGTAATTGTCGGGTTTGCTCTTATTGCTAAATGACTCATCACAGAATTGTTTTCACTTTTACATTTGGTGTACGTGTGAATACCTTGGTCCTGTGTCTTTTCAATTTTTTGTACATGTTGCAATGCTCATAGGACTTTGTTTTAATATATTCTTATGAATAACCAATATCTTTTACTAGACATAACATGCAACGTTGCCGACAAATATTGTTACAGACTCAGCAGAATTAACGTCTTATTCTTGGCGAAGTGGTAGAGTTGCTGATTTTTACTTTCTTTTACTCTTACCGCTTTAAAATTGGCATGTCTTTCAGTTGACTTGCAGTGCGCCGGTATCTTTTGGGTGTCCCTCCAACAAAAAGAGCTAGACGTCGCTATAATTACAATACATGGTCGCTCTGATGGTTTTCAAAAAATAAAATAAAAAGTCTTGTTAGAATGCTCCGAGCAGTGGTTGGCTTGCCTTATTTTATACTTTTTTCTGGAGCCTGGTTCGGTTCCCAGCTAAAATATCAACACTTTGATGACGACTCTACAAAAATGAACAAGTACCAGTCTTTAAAGCGAAAATCTAGAGAATAATCATTAACTGAAATTGCATACATTTTATGCCTACAATTTAGACGTCATCGACAAAACCTAGTAAAGCCACATAAAATTTCATGATGTCAACTGAAGATCATATCTAAATGCCATAGACTTAACAATTTACCACGTGCAACGTATGTTATAGTTTTAAAAAGTGTAATGTTTATGTTAAGTATTTTTATTACTTAACTTGAAACCATATTTAAACCAATACAGAAAATCGAATAGAATGCACAATATATATTTTCCTATCTTTAAGTATAAATAGAAATGAATGTGACATTGTACTGAGCCACCTAAAGATTTTCCGATTATACTATGACAGACCTTCGACAATTTTCATTTATTTCATGTTCTGCTACTGGAAACCCTAAGCTAAAACGTCACTCTAATATCAAATTCTAAGCTAAAACGTCACTCTAATATCAAATTCTAAGATAAACGTCACTCTGATATCAAGTTAGGAAAGCTTTCTTCTGAAATTTAATACTTTTCAAGACTGTTATTTGATAAATTGTGTTTTTCTTTGCGGTCAAAAAATAGCAATTACCAAAATATGCTCAGCAAGAATAACAATTTGTTTACATGTACCTTTCATTGTGTAGTTTGAATGGTACAGAAGTAATGTTTTCTACGCAATAGACGTCAGTCTTTTTCGTACGTATGGTATAATTCAGCTAAGGCTAAGATAATTAGCTGCTTTTACCTTTCATACACACACACACATACACACACACACACACACGCACGCACACACACACACACGCACATACACACACACACAAACACACACACACACACACACACAAACAGACACACACACACAAACACACACACACGCACACGCACTCGCTCACACACACACGCACACAAACACGCGCACACACGCACACGCACACACACATGCACACGCACACACACCCACACACGCACACACACATGCACACACACACGCACACACACACACACGCACACACGTACACACACACGCATCCGCGCACACACGCGCACACACGCACACGCACACGCACACACACATACGTACACACACAAACACACACACACACACGAACCACCCACCAACCACACGCCCCCCCCACACACACAACACACACACACACAAAAACACATACACACACACGCACACGTTCACACACACACACACACACGCACACGCACACGCACACACACACACACGTACACACACACGCACACACACATTTATTTATGAATGTATTTATATATCTATATATATATAATAATTCCATTTTAAAAATGCGATTACACAAGGCTGGAATATGATATACCATCTATATCATGCGATAAAATACGTGGTAAATTATTCACTTACGGACTGTACGTGTCGGCGTAGATATTGTATTCTTCATAAAATGTTTAGTTATTACGTACCACGTTTAGTTAAACAGACCATGCTTTGTCGATAACCTAGGTACCCATTCTAAAAACACATTCATATTATCAAAGTTTCTCTCATAGTTTAAACACACATAATTTAATCTAATTTTGTGTAGTCTACCGATACAGTTATATTTGTTTATAAAGTGGAACATATCACAGTCAATATAATTGACAAATAATTGCATTCATGAAGGTAAACGCAATTCTAAATCAGTTATATTGACGATCTTATTAATGAAACACTACCCATTACTTCTTCGTATATTTTGAATTCAATACAGTTTACTAATGGCATCGTAAACAATAATCGTGTATCGTTACAAATACGTAACTGCACATGTGAATGTCTTATGGTTACTGGATAATTCAATTGCATGGACTATTGTTACATCCGATATTATGTAAAAAAGCTATCTTTAAAAATAATTCTACATCTACCGGTTTTCATTCTTAAAATGTATAAATTAGCCTGAAGGTTGCTTCCCATGCGGTATCTTTGTCAGTTGTCACCAGTAAGCGGATCCGAAATGTATAAGTTCCATTTTAATTTAGAGATTTGTTATTTAACTGCGAATATTTTGATTGACCGTTTTTAGTTACTACGAAGAGTGTGAATGATTTACCATAACAAAGTACCGTTTTGTAATAAAATGCAGCATGCAACAAAGTAATAAGCACTTAGAAATGATTTAATAATTACCTTAAACAATCATTATACGAGCATCATTATTTAGAAAAAAATAACAACATTATTATGACGAATTTTACAACAATGCTCCATATGCATTAAACGATGCATTGCAAAGTGACATTTTGCTTCTTAACTTTACAATTCACATTGCCATAAAATACTGTGTTTCTTAGTCCAATCGTCCGAAAAATAATTGACTATCGAAAACTTCCAGGCAAGACTACTTTGTTGCAGTGTAATATTAAATAAAATTTCTGCGACATTAAATCAAAAACGTAATAAACAGGTCACGCACAAACATCGTGCACAAGGCCTAATCAGCTTGTTAGCTATTAGACACTGAGTCTTTCCAGAAAAAATGCGGTTATTAAAATAAATGCAGTAGCTATTTTTAATATGCCTCCCGGTGTCTTTGTTGGCATAATTTTTATAACCTTGTAATCTAGAGCGACAGTTGTCCTCAAACGTGTATAAGAGAGATAGTTAAGTTACGAACGTTAATTCGATAAATAAAAACCTTGCTCGGAATATTTATTGCAAAAAATATCGTTAATAGGAGCATACCATTTCAAGACAAACATGCTTATTCTTTTACACCATTATTGTTTAACACGTTTCTTTGCTAATCACATAAAAGATTGCGAATATAAAACCGTTGACGCCATATTGAAACTGGTGTATTTTTTGTAAACTTTCATTATACGACTAATCTTAACGGCTCAAATCTTTTGCCGGGAAACACTTAAACAAAATTTTCAGGCAGGAATCCACCAAGTTAACTAAAACAAATTATGACTTCGACATGCAGTAGTTAGTACTTCCAGCATTCTTTTATTTTATTCATTTCCATTCTTCATTAAGTCACAAGGTCATCATGTTTTTTTGTCAAATCACAAATCACACAAACGAATTTTATAAACTCGATCGACATTTAAAACCAACACATAAAATAGAGAGATACAAACGTATAGCACTCTTACCATATGGCCAATTAAGCAGAGGTGAAATGTTTATGTTGTGTTAAGAAAAGGTAAATAAGAAAAGGTCCTGTATAATTTCCACAGATATTTAAATCTAATCTACCTCTAGACAAAGGCCAACAAGGTAAATATTAATGTGTCAAAACACCGTTCGGGCACCTTAAGAGTCTCTGCTAAATGAAATGAATACGGATTTACTTTATACGTTTCAGGTTATAAAATAATTTTATTTTATTTGGCGAATACTATAACAAAAACAACAACAACAACAAGAACAGCAAAACACCAAATAAACACAGCAGCATTAGCACTACAGTTAACAGTTATTGATACTGAGGTAAGTAAAACTGTTCTCAATCGCAAAAGATTTAATATCGAAAGCGAGTAAACTGTTACTACACTTGGTCTTTTGTTATTTGAGCATAAACAATCTTAAACCATCGATTCTGCTTTTTCGTTTGCCATATTTTTTATATCAGCATATCTCGGCAAAAACTCAGCATGATTCTGCAAACGGGCAACAGATGGTTTCATTTAATTAGAACGCCGGTTGTTAGAAAATCATAGTTTCCTGTAAAATGAGTATGTTCAAACAATCAATTTGTATTAATTTGTGCACCATTCCCTTGTTTCCGGTGGATTCATTAAAAGGCCATGACACTGAAATCGTTAATGGATGATACTGGTATGGTATTGAATTTAATTAATTTACGAACTTTTAATTGTTGAATAACTTCTAGTTCAGCTTAAATCTCATTTTGTTCTCATATTGTGAGATGATCATGTATTTTGTTGAAAAGATACTAACATAAATATTTTGTCATGTTTGGTTTCTTTCGATATTGTTGCCACTGTGGGTTTCATTTTGTAAGTGATTCACCGTAGCAAAATAGCAATGGTATAATTGACAAGCTAGTCTATTGGTGTGGAAGACTCTAATGTCTAATGTCAATGTGTATAAACAATAGTCGCACCACAGAAAAGGTGCTAAATCTATCCCCATGAAAGATTTTTACCTGCTTGACGTCACGTGAATCGGGTATTTCAAGAAGACCTTGCAATTTACAGAGTATTTTGCATTTCTTTCACTAGAAAAAAAAGAGAAAAATATCAATACAAAGCAATTTGCATAAACGCACGTTCTTATGAATTAAATTATGGTAAATAACGATGACTAAAATTATTTCACTCTAATACAAGAATAGAAAATAAACTTGCATTTATTTAAACCGTTACTATATTTTTTTTCAAAGTTTAATTTCGCTGTAATCAATACTCTGTATCAACTCTGGATATCATTGAGTCACATGCAGACTGCAAATGGCCTCGTATGATTAGCCCTTTGGCGGTAAAAAATCAGAATATCCTGTAAAATGCAAA
Source organism: Sinonovacula constricta (assembly GCA_007844125.1). Classification (NCBI taxonomy): domain Eukaryota; kingdom Metazoa; phylum Mollusca; class Bivalvia; order Cardiida; family Solecurtidae; genus Sinonovacula; species Sinonovacula constricta. Next base: position 27,951,676 of record CM017566.1, on the reverse strand, counting down.
TTTTCAAATAATCTAATTGACTTCATTAATTTAAGCAGGGATGCATCATTCCTGCTTCGAGAGAAGGCACAATCGACTTGTGACTCTGGGTGATTCTTGCTGGCACATGTGATAATTGGAAAAAATAACAAGAACAACAATTTCAGATGTGCTGAATTTAAATACAAGATTATTGATTTGTGTGTTTGAGTTCAGCTTAAACACAAATTCAATTATACAATGTCGTAAGATTATTAAAAGTTTGATTAATTTCGATGTACTATAGCTGAATCAGTTTTTACCTTTCTGAACTGGTATTTACTAAACACCTAAGACTTTAAGCTTAAGTTTTCATCCACCTTTAAGTTTCTCTTAAAATTTCATTATTTTCCCTTATATATTAAGTGTTAATCACATAACATCTTAAGAAATCACCCAAATATGTCCGTTTCACATTCGGAAATTTAGGGAAGTATATGGGTGCCTTCATTTATGTTAAACATCTCTTAGATATTCACATTCCATCTAATAAGACATTATTAGTAACAAGCATAGCAATTTGACTAAAATAGCATCATAATTGGAAAGTTTGCGCATGAATCCTTATTTTGAAACAATGATTTTAATAATCGTTTTATTAACATCCATCATTTTACCTTTATTCTATAAAAGTAAATACGATGCTTATTATATAAAGAGGTATTTCAATATTCAGTGAAGAAGCACGTTGTCTACTTTATATGAATTATATTTCAACATATTGATGTGTACTACCCTAATTTTAAAATATAATTTTACGTTAAAATACAGACTAATCTCAGCAAGATAGTGGTCACAGCATGTCAGTCTCGTCACTTGACTCCTAATTGGTGTCATGGTGCACGTGTTCTTCGCTTATCCTGGCAAATGGTAAACAACAATTTACTCTTCTGTTTTAAAATAAACATTTCCTGCAAACAACGTTGAAAAGCACACCCTTTACTTAAAAATTGACATAAGGTGTTTCCAGAATAAATGTAATTGATTTTTTTTCTCTCAGGTGAGAGAATATGGATCGAAGAAATTGGCAAGTTAGGAAATACTTAAGATGTTTGGTTAATACGGTCCAAGATTTCTAAAGACAATGTTGCTTTATAGGAAAGATCTCATAGGAAGATTTCAGTAGAAATGTCTAATCTCAGGCCAGCTTGGAGATCCCGATGAACAAACAGTCTCAACCTGGACATTAAACAGAAAGAAAACAAACAAAAAACAAACAAACATAAATTGAAGGGTCACTTTGGCAAAGATGGTACCTGTTGGAGACATTTATATGGGGAAAAAATTAAATAGATGATTATTTGAAAAATGACGTTTAAGACCTTAAATTAAAATAATCGCTCTTATTTTATGCAAAGCAGTGACATATAATTACTTATCAGCGAGATAAACATGATTTCTTTATTCTAAAACACTTATTTGGAACTACTTACAGAATACTCGCATTCTTCATAAGCCTTGAATCCCACCAAATAGTCATGTAAGTAAACAAGCTTCAACAGCCCATAGAATCACACTCCGTTATATTCTTAATCGAGAACAAAAATAGCGACCAAGTCATTTGTAAGCAAACATTTTTTCTCCTTGCATTAATAAGTACCTTGTTTTATTCTTTGATACATACCTATGTACACAATGTATGCCCAACAGTGTTAACTATATAACAAGTTTAAGCTAAAAGGATGATTGCGTATTTGAATGAATAAAATAATAAGGTGATAAGTCCAACTTGCAAGTAATTATAAACTGAATAGAGATTTAAAAATGGGAACAATTATTTATTTTCAAAATGATGTTATAGTTATAAATAGAATGATTTTTATTTAGTGTAAGATGGAAATCGTTTTATCCCGAGGTCAGCAACTCATTAAAAGACTACTTAGGTGAAAACTCGGTAAAATAAAAATCGTCTCACACCAGATAAATAATATATTTGTTGTTAATTTTTTACCTTTGTGTGATTTTATTTTATCGGGAAGTTAGCAAAATAGAAATTTCACTAACTGAAAGATGGCAAAAAAAATCACATGAATTGTCGATTTTTTTAAGTATTTGGATGAATAATTTGGTTTCAATCTTTATTTAAGCATATATCTGCAGTAAAAATGTATACTTAAACATTGTACAGTTTTACGTTTAAGTCGAAATAACAATTACACATCACAGAGGAGCCAACTATGCGCGCAAGTTTGTCAAAATATTTTACCACAAATTTATTAAAAATATTATTTTTTTACCGCTAATGAGCTGGATGTGTCTAAACGGAAGAAAAAACCTTCAGCAATAAATGTCAACAGAACAGATTGTTTACTCAACGGATAGTATTGCATACTTAAAATGTTACGCAAGCAATATATTGATTATAATCATTAAATTACAGAAAATTACATTATAATGACATACATAGTAAGATAGCAAGAAGAAAGCTCTATTATAAGTTTGGGTAATATGCAGAGAATCTTTTTTTTGTGTGAAACACGGAATTAGACTTGCAGGAGAAGATTTTTTGAAATTATAAGTCAACATAAGTTTTAGCATTATTTCTTTTATGTGTCAATTTGACCTTAAAGGTTGAGTACATAAAGTACTTATTGCTTCTTAGTTATTCATTTTTTTCTGAAGAATAAATTGGAATAAACGCATTGAATTGTTAAATGTACGCTTTTGAAGAAAATTATTGAACATGTTATTGAATAGATTTCGTCCTGTGAACAAATTGTCAGCAGACAATATCCCATCGAAATTATAACAGGAATTTGCTATTTGTTAGGAGAAAAAACAACAACTAATAACTTCGCTATTGAAACACCGTAATTAGATTTCTCAAAAAAAATACGTCCATGTTGTCTTCTTGTTGAATGACGGCTGGACGTAATTGGGTAGTTCTATCGACATGTGTTTGATGTCATGCTCAAAAAGTACAGTGTGCGTTGACAGGGAACTGTCATCGTAAGACAGACTTTAAAATAGAACTGGTACCATACGCTATGAAGTAGTTGTACTGGTTTTGTTGACAGCAGTTCTGCTTTATGTATTATTGGTTGCAGTCTTGACATTATACCATTGGACTTTTAGGTTAGTTTTCAAAGAAATAAAATGAAGTACTTTAAAACTAGAATATTTAAAGCGTGATTCCCCATATCGATATAAAGCCAAGTATCGGAAAAAAGCGATTGCTGGGCTTATCTGGGATTAAGTAAAACGTAAATATACAATTTAATTCAATTTTAAACGCGAAGTAATTGTATCGTTTCTACACTTATGTTATAGACGATAACTTGCAAGGAAAAATATAACTTGGACATACAAAGTTAGTGATAGAAAGTATTAGACAGTTCTGAATATCATGCATAGAAAGCTGATATATTTTTATATTAACTATAACTATCCAGAAAGGCAAAACTAATGGCTTAATTCGTAGCACATCATATCTAATAATTGAAGAAAAGAAAATGCCATGCTTTTGTTCAATATATCGTTACCTACGATGATATCTTATCTATTATAAATGCTAGTTTTATAAGTACAAGTAAATTCACAAACAAAGATTGACATATCGCAATTTATTATATGTATATTAAATAATCATTCTTTCAATTGTTGATATTGTGAACATTTTGTTTTCAATTGCTTTTATTTTTTCTTGATTACAAATAATTTCAACTAGAATCAACAATTTTGTGTAGTTCTTCTAAAAGAAATAATGCTTCTCTCTCTTCTAAATACTATGCGGACATGATTTTTCAATGACGTTACAACTTTCGTCATATCTTATCAAAGGAAACATCAGCGCTTGAATATTTTTAAATCATATAGATTGGTTTTCAAATTTTCATCAGAGAAACCTCCAAGGAAGTGCGAGGTTAGAACTCTGTAAAACCAGTTTAAGCACCCCATCCGCCGACTGACAATTCCAAGGCGGTATCTATTGGGTTTGCTCTTTTGACCAAATGACTTATCACAGATTTGTTCTTATTTTTACATTTGGCTTGCATGTGAATACATTTGTCCTGTGTCTTTTCAAATGTTGGCATATGTTGCAATGATCACAGGACTTTGTCATATATTCTTATTGAAGAAACTATTTGATATTTGCATTAAACAATTTCTTTTCAATTTCTATAAACCTAAAACCGACAGCTTATGATAAATTTAACAGCTGTCTTCGAATTACGTTTTACTATACATTAAAATGCCACAAGTGTTCTATCTAGTTAGATCGTTTTCATTGTTAGCAATGCGTGTGATTTGTTTCTGGTTCAATTTGTCGTATAACATAAAAACCTCTGAGGAGACTCCAACGACAGTTGATTAAGTTAAAACAACAACATTCTATTTGGAATTAGAAATAAATTATAACATTCTTAATTTATATCGGTCATTTCCTCTCTTAAACTTGCAAGTTCAATTGTCGCAAAATGATATTCTTACGGCAGCGGAAACAATATTTGATCTTGCAGCAAGCAATATCAAACACTTGCTGGTAAAGAGCTTATTTATGTAAACATAACACGGGCATAGTTTTACAAAAACAAGTCATCAGCAGGTTGAACATCTATTAAACATCCATGTATTTGGTTGCAGTGTCACCTTACGAAGCTTTTTACATTGTTACTATCAAATTAACTCCTGGCGACACAAATAAAAACTGTAATGTATGGGTCGCGTGCAGCCAACAAGTAAAACAACCCAATTAGTCTAATAGAAAACGAGAGGTTCCTGTAAAATGAGAATACTCAAACCCTATAATTGCCATTATTAATATGCGTCCCGAAGTCTCTGTTTTCATTACTATCAATAATTGACTTGTTCTCTTGGCAACTGTTGGCGTCAACACGTGCTAATGAGAAATATAAGGCAAACTATTTTTTAATGTTTAAAGCGATTTAGTCGCAGTAAGCTAGATTTGTATTCTTTAAATATTTCTTTTCTTTTGATGAATCACAATGAACTACGACTTTTTCTACATAGCCTACACTGGCCTTATCCTTTGAAAATGTGGTTGTTTGTTTAAAAAAAATCTTTCTCATTTTGTTAGAATAATCAAAGGCGGCAAAACGTTCATCAGCTTATTTATCAACTTTAAGCTAAATATCAGTAAATCTCAGAAGTAAACTGTATATTTAAGTTAACAACAGTTCAACGACAGAGATGTAATTATATAAATTAAAAAAATCAAGATGTAGAGCGCTTGGTTGTAAGAATGAACAAAACTGTGACCGAATCGCTTCTAATTAGATGGATGACTTTAGATTTTAAAACAGACACACGTTTGAAAATAAAAACAATACAATGGCATATACATCAAATACACAAGTTAAGCACAAAAAAACAATTGTTTAATGAGGCAATTATAAGACGTTTGTTGCTCGTAACTAGTATTTAGTCAAAATAGAGACATTGTCAATTCTTTCTTTTTTTTCTTTTTTTTTAAACCTTTATTTTCCCCGCCCTAGGTGGAGACAGGTCGGGGACCCATACTGGTATCTACCTTACAATAAATGCAATGCAAGAAAAGCCGTTGATGCGAAGCATCTAAGGCGACGCCAAAAGTTGGAGATGTAAAGAGATTTAAGAAACATGGGAGCAAGTAACAAAGACACTTGACACGTTATGGTTTTTATTTGAAAGTTTTCAGTATGATTTTTCGAGAAAAAGCCTGTAAAACTTATATTCCTGAGACCATAGAATGGTTTAAAACAAATTGAAAAGCAAAACCCAATACACAATTTAATACGTGTTCTAAGATGTTACATATGTAGAAAAAATGCAAAATCATTATAATTAACTATAAAACTAGCACTAGCAGAAATTGCACATGTGCAGCAGCCTCACATTACACAAATAAGTATTGTTCGTTTTTTTTTTCTAAACCGTAGTATGTGTTTTGTCAGTATCTTATTGTTTATTTTCCACGTTATTTTGAAAGTTACAGACACACAAAAATAAATATAAAAATGAAAACTTAAAACAGTACACTTTTTTCCAAATAAGGACCCGTATTGATCAGGTTTAGGATGTCCGCAAAACAAACTTTCCCCCATGTGCAAATTTCAGTGAGCATTTCATAATATAGGCATCGCGCTCCAGCGCTTCGCCAATAAGTAGTATATGTTTCATTTGACAGGCCTTCAAAAGACAGAGAAACATCGATATCATAGACATAGATAAAGGTTAGTAAGAGTGTACATGGTAGTTTGCATTTGTTTATCTGTTACAGATACAACATAGGTATACATTATAAATTAATAAAAAGTTGCCCAGTTACCCAGTTTTTGTCTGAATGACTTATCAGTTTTGGTTTCTTTGCATGTATTTAATGAGAAATTTAAGTTTGATACTAGTCCGGTAATTGTAGGGCTTGTGTTCTTGTTCAATTCGTGTCATCAATAATGGTGCTTATTACAAGCGCTTCTAAGTTACTAACAGGGTATGCTCGAATCGATAAAATAAATGAATCTACATAAAGCCGGATTTAAAATAAGCTTTTTATAATAGAATTTATTAAACTCTTTTTTAATTTTCGAAAATTTCGAAATCTTTTAATCTGTTCTCTGACATGAGTAAAAAAATGATTATTGAAAATAAAATGTTTAACAGAATATAGCACTATTAGTTGCATGGAGAGGGTTTTTGATTCAGATAAATATATATTTTGCGTTACGAATATGCAACTTTTGGGCATTGTCATAGCATGTCTTTTTGCTGCCGATTATTATCAATTTATGAATTCGGAAGCGCAATTAGTGTTACTCCTGCAGTAAAGATTAATTGACATTCCCATGGCTTAACAACGTATATTTCAATATTTTAAAGGGAGTAAACATATTCTGACCTATTTAATAAGTTTATTAACTTCAGTTCAGATATGTTTCATTTATCGTCTGCTTTATTTACTGCATTTTCATTAATGGATATAATGTTTTCATTACATTTTTATATAATATATATATTCTTTGTGGTAATGCACGAGGTTGGTTTCTATTACGCGAACAGGGGGATTATTCGCTGCCAGATGTATATATATTGTCAGATTGACAGATTTTATTAAGTATATAATGGCCACCGGCCCAAAAAACACAAGAGTTTTGTTTATATTTATGCAATAGACATAAACAGACAGCTTATTTTCACCTGAAATGTTAGTTATAGTGTACAACGCAATATGAAAAAGGGTATATAAAAACAAACCTACTAGCTATTGCTCATGAAGTTTAATCACTTCATTGATATAAATAGCTATTTTCTTTAATTTTAATTGAGATCTTGTCATTATAAGGTTGCAAAAGCTACATTGAGTTTTACTGTCTTTAAACCAATTCAGCAAGTACTGTTGTCTTAAGTTTTCGTATGCATATATACATTCGTGAAAACGTCACATACTGCTCACGCTAAATCACTCTGCTCCCATCTATCGTCTCACTCGCTATTGAAAAATAGACACACACGTGCGCTCACATGCAAACACAGGTCCAGATTCACACAATTAGTGAGCCTGCGAAAACCCCCAAACATCTTACATTCAATAAATTAAACAGTTTATGTATCAGATGCAGTCTAATAATGTTATATAAAGTAAAACAAAGCTTTCTGTACAATGTTTAATCCTAGCATGCGATATCGATGTTGAACACAATCCTATGCTGACATGTACATATTCAGACAAATGCAAGACCCTTTTAGCAAAGTTGATAAATAGTCTTTTCATACGCTCAAATACATAGTCGTCACGGGACCTTCTTCTTGTTTAAAAAATGAAAAATGGCATGTATCGGTTATGGCAGTCGAGTTGCATTCTCTTTTTCAGCCTACACGGGTGTGTGTGTGTGTGTGTGTGTGTGTGTGTGTATGTGTGACACAGCTTTAGGGGCACTGACATGTGCACAGACGCATTCTCATGATAAATAATATAGGTCGGCATATTTCTTTTTAACGTGATCATAGTACTTTATACCATTGGTAAAATAGTACGTTCTAATTTTTGAAGACATTGTTTTGTAAAGTTGTTTCTATAACCACAAATGTATAGTCAAGATCGAAATTAGTCCACGTTGTCTAAAACCTGCCAGTTGCAGGCCTTTTCTTCTCGCGACAGTTAATGTAGCTATTTAAATAGCGACTTGTAACTCCTGTAACTGTTAAGCCTCTCACAGCGTGGGTTCGAGTTCCGTTCGGGGCGAAGAACTTTATGTGGGAAGGTCTTCTAGCTGACTTGCGGTGCGCATGTACTTCTACCCAGGCATTGTCTAGGGGCTTTCTCCCCCAAATAGTTAGATGTCGCTATAATGACCATAACTGGTCGCTGCGTTGTAATCCAAAACAAAAAACAACAACAAACAAACAATAACATAAGTACTGCGTTTGTTCTTTTTCCAGTCACATTTGTTCCGTTTCTATTTGTTTTGATTAATGTATATTTATTATCAATTCTCAGCATTAAGTTATGATTGGTACTTGTTACTTATACAGATTTACACTGTAACATAGATTAGAACAATCGAATACCTTGAGCTCCGATTAATCTTCGTGTATTATCGGACACTTTTGTTATGACGACAAAAGTATCTGGAAAACGATCGCTCGATTATTGCGTAGCAGATAAACCTGCAATCTCATTAAAATCACATCCTAACTTTCGCTTCATTACTTTCCGCTGGTTAGGATCTTATGACATCCTGATAAAGGTCGCCTCGAAGTGACCTTTAAGTTATAAATATTAATGAGCCGATGACGTCAAACTTGACCAATCAGAAATCTCGTTACACCGCGGTATCGTTGTCAGACAGCGACAAACACTTCACTTCCTTTTTCATATTCTGAAGGTGTTCTTCATTGATTTTAAGTTTTGTTTGAACTGTTTTTGAGTGTGTTTGCTCCCACTACCCGTTATCAGAACCTGGAGAAATGACATCCCGCAAAAACAGCACCGATCAACTAACGAATGTAATTTCTTTGGCGTTTGTTTTACTGGATCGCAAATGTCAATGGGGGCTGCCATCTTGAAAATGTGACGCACCTTTAATCGGAATACCTTGGACATTGCCGCTCAATATGAATTTCCGTAAATAGCCGTAATCTGGCGAATATTCATGAAGTTATACCCCAACATTTTGCAGCCGACGATTTCATTGGCTAATCAAAGGTCAAATTGAGGTGACACCTAATGCGATGTCATCAGATCCTAACCAGCGGAAAATAATGAAGCGAAAGTTAGGATGTGATTTTAATGAGATTAATAAACCTGCTGCTTAAAGATATTTTATCAAGGAAACGAGTTTTAAATTTAATTTTAACATACAGATAATTTTTATTACCATTCACTATAAAACAGTGCAGTATTTCTGCAACCATTGACATATGCACGCATACATTGTAATACGTTTGAACAATAATGATACAGATTTATGTTTATTTTGTCACTTTGCTTACGTTAACGAAATCAAAAGCATTAGTAGCAACATATCAGTATTATAAAGATGAATCATACGTGTCCTGTTTTCACGTTTTCTTGCATTTCACTTCTTGGCTATGCATTATCATGTTGTGAAATCATTTATAAAATATCGCGATGGCAGAAAACTTCGGCAAACGCATTAGCATTTGCATAAAAACTTTAGGATAATCAAATCTTTAATTTTTTTGGATTAAAAATCATATCAATATTCGCAATGCACTATTAGAATTAATTTCCTATCCGTGTGTTTTGATCACGTGACTAATCACAGGGAATCGAACATCGTTTAGACTAATACTGCTGAAAATTAATGGATTGGCTATTAAATTCGATCGTATTCAGGCAACTACTACAACTACTGGACTTGTTGTGTAGTTTAGAAAAATTATTCGCTGTTCATCAAGAACTTACAGACTTATTAAGCTAAAATAAAAAAAATAAAGAAAGATTTTCCTGTCTATTTTTTCGACATTTTGACCAGTCAACATTAATAACATTAAACAAATAAATTAGCCATGAAAATGAATATAAATTCCATTAATTTAAACAATTTTATGTATGCAGTTTTTATCTTGGTTTAAAACTAAACGGCCTTGGCACAACAATTATTAGTTTGTCTTAAGAAAAAAAACAACGGAATTTTTTACCACTAAAGCATCAGACAGCACCTACGAAACGAAAACAACATCAATATTCAGCATAACAAGTATTCAGACTTCAGTATAACCATTTCCTTATTGTTAATTATTTCCTTAACAAAATGTCACGAATGCATATATTTTTAGTATTGTCGCTTTAAATACGACATTATTCTTGTAAATAATGAATATTAATGCCGCAAAAAGTCATTGGTTAAACTTCTTAAAACTATCATGTTGTTTTTTCCCCATAAATTCAAACCGAATGAGTTTTTCGTTGCTCACAATTTATACAGCACCTTTTTTAAATGAACCAAAATTTAACGACTGCCCTTGCTTAAAAGTCATATTTAATTAAATATGTCCTTTAAGCTGCACACATTTTACAATCTTTGCATGTACATGAAGAATACTGGAAGTTTATAATTAAACGGTTCACTATCGTTCATTTAAATGTAATTTAAAATATTCGGTATCCAATTTTTTATCTTGTTTAGCTGAAAACTTCGGTTTACATGTCAAAACAAAACCACACTCGTCTAAAACAGTTTGTTGTTTTTGTTGTTCTATTGACCAAAAGGCCAAGCTTACGCTAATGCACAAAAAACGTTAATTGTACTTAAGACAATTTGAACAAGGAAGCCCAGCGGGAAGCTAGTATAACATTAATGCATGCCATCAACTTCTTTATAATTGCTGCCATCCTATCTTATCGTTATTTGATAAGCATATTAAAAAGCCAAGCATAACATGATTGTATTTGTTGTTTTTTCTTTGAAATTAGCGGCATTTCTGCATAGAAATTAAGTAAAGTAATGTAAAAAAGGTTTGCATGTCTCTTTGCGGTTAAGTACGATTAACTTAAAGTGAATAATTATTATTATTAGTCAATTTCTTTCAGTGGCATACACACTAAAATCGCAAAGTTTCTGCAAGTACCGCGTTTAATGGATGTAAAATAAGACGGTGTATTTAAAAAGCTGGCATCAACATCATTTGCTTGTACCGACTAAATATTCAATTTTCTTTCAGGTGATTATGTTAATAAAAAGGAATGCCTAACAGTCAGTGTATCTTTTTACAACGCTAAAAAGGTCCCTTTTTATTTAAACAGGTTGCTAACTTGTCAAGATGCAATAATTATACTTTTAGCATGCAGAATAATACCTTACACAATGTTATTTTAAACGTCACGAGATAGTAAAGATTAAAATGCTCATCTGATTTTTTTCTATATCAGTAGACTGAACGTGAATAACATATGTAAGTATATGTGTCTCTCTAGATAAAAAAGAAAAGAAGAATTCTTGTAAGCTAAAGCTTTTGTTTTTACACATGCATGCTATGTTATTTTCAGTTGTAAATGATAAACTATATTTGCATTTTTATTTTTTTGTGTCTATGAAAAACAACTCTTATTGTCTCTGTTCACATTTTTAAAAAGCGTGCTTTCGAGCATTGTATGGCGAAAATGGAAAGGCATGTAAAGTAAATTTGAATCTAGATCATTGAGAAACATTGAAGCTAGATCTTTGATTCACATTGAGTCTAGATCTTGAGTAACATTGAGTCTAGATCTTGAGTAACATTGAGTCTAGAGCTTTGAGTAACATTGAGTCTAGATCTGTAACATTGAGTCTAGATATTGAGTAACATTGGGTCTAGAGCTTTGAGTAACATTGAGTCTAGAGCTTTGAGTAACACTGAGTCTAGATCTTGAGAAACATTGAGTCTAGATTTTGAGTAACATTGGGTCTAGAGCTTTGAGTAACATTGAGTCTAGGTCTGTGAGTAACATTGCATCTAGATCTCTGAAGAACTTTGAATCTAGATCTCTGAGTAACATTGAGTCTAGATCTTTGAGTAACATTGAGTCTAGATCTTTGAGTAACATTGCATCTAGATCTTTGAGTAACATTAAATCTAAATCTTTGAGTAACATTGAATCCAGATCTTTGAGTAACATTGAATCTAGATCTCTGAGAAGCATAAAATCAAGATCTTTGAGTAACATTCAATCTAGATCTTTGAGCAGCATTGCATCTAGATTGTTGAGTAATATTAAATCTAGATTCCTGTGAAACTAAGAATGTAGATATTTAATATATTTTAGATTTTTTTTTATTTTACGGTTTAATAAATAAAGTAAGTGAAACTTTCTTACACCAAATGAATTTATTTTAAAAAATCTTATTCATTTCTTCATAAAGGTATGAAAAAATAATTAAGAATATTTTTGATACCACCATTGATCTCATGAACTTATCGTGATCTTAAGAGAACGTGAATAGGTTCCGCGAGAATTACCACACACATACAAACTTATAAAAAGTACTACTAGACAAAGGCACACACAGAAGTGAATGCTATAGTGTCAACAACACTGAGAGCTGAGAAATATCATACATAGACTAATGCAGACAGCCTTAGAACGATCGGTCGGTATGAATACCAAATGAAATGCTTGAAACTTGTTTACGAAGCGTCCATGTCTCTCATTACTCGTAGATAGAGATATACATTCACTAAGAAACCGGACCTTGTAGCGCATTCGGTAGAGCGTCGGCTCCGGGTACGGGAGGCCCAGGGTTTGATCCCGGGCCGCGACATACCAAAGTCGTAAAAATGGTAGTCGCATAGCTCCATTGCTAACGCTCAAGCAAATATAAGGAGAGTTCCACGACTGGTTGGTGCGGTGTCAGGATAATGTAACTGGGTGTAGTATCATGCCAGGTGTTGACAGCATACTATACACAGTGAAGGCGGTCCTATATCTGCTTCAATGGGGACACTTTCCCTAGATAACTGAAATACAGTTAGTGGGACGATAAACCCCCCCCAAAAACATTCACTAGGTCGCCGAGATGTCACTATGAAGTATGATAACATATCGTTGACTGTTTACTCACTGAACAAATACGACATTTGCAACGTATATCCTACCAAAGAATAACAAAACCAGGGTAAGTAGTACAGGTAGGAATTGCAAACGTAAATAAAATATTATTTTCAAGCTTAAAAAATGTCCTATTTACTATTTATGTGTTGAGACAGATACAAAACATTTTGAGCGGATATAAACATTATTTCAACGACTGTTTACAATTTCTTTGGCAAGTCATTAATAATCAGATGATTGCTTATCTTAAGCACATCTGTTGTTAATCTTTATGCAAAACAACAACAACAAAAAAACCCCCAGATACCGAGCTATTGCTATATACTGTATTCTTATACTTTTTATCACTACCACCATTAACCGCAAAATACATTATATCTGGATTAAAAACAATATTTATTATCTACCTTATCTGCGTCCTAATACATTATGTAAACCAAATTCATTCTTATGTTTATTCCTTTAGCACTACCTGTTTTAAAAATGCGTCAAATTTAGGTTGTTTAAGTGAGCGACACGTTTTTTTCTATCTTTAGTCAACGCTGGTAAAACTCTCCGTGAACTGTTAGATAAACCTTTGGCGATTCTTTTCAGGTCATAACATGTTTGCCCTTATCTGTTATCGTTATAATTCAGAGATAAGGCATTATTGGTTGTGTTTCGTCAACTATGAAGCACATATTTTGGACGATTGTATCCAGGTATGTGATCGCTTTGCTTATGTATGGTAAAGGTTTCCGCGTAATTGTTTAACAATTTTAATGAAAGATATTAAGACATAAACCAAATAAGAATTCTGCAGGTAATAAATAATCTGCATCAGACTTTACATAGAGTGTCATATTGAACTTCTTAAAGATTTTTTTCTGGAATCATGTTGTTAAGTCTTAGAAAAGGTTAGTAAAAATACTGATTCGTTTAGATTAAGTTAAAATTGGTGCCATCGTTAATCCATAATTAAAGATAATGTATTACAGGTGTGATGAATAATGACAAAGTTGATTAACAATTGACACGTTCTCAGTACTGATTTCTTTAAGTCTATTTAACTCCGACCTATATAGATGTATAAATATCGATGTAGTCAGTCATTTACCGTGCTATTATTGGTCCTACAGGAAGGTAATGATTAAACTGAATACAGGAACAGTACATAAACATTACGCCAATTGAGACCAAGTCATGAACTGCTCCCTATTTGCAATTAAAGTAAAACAACAACATCGCTTAAATGCAATATAAATATATATGGAAGTTTAATGTTAACATTTTCAAAAAATGGGGAATAGGCGATTACAAACACTGAAAACTTGCAACAGTATTAACCAAAGTAGATCTCACACCTATGCGTTGCGTCAACACACGGTCAAAATGACCTGTGTGATTGCACTCGATGTATTGTGGGTAAAGTAGTTCCTCAACATGGCTGTTATGAATACGGAAGTGATTGATAAAATGAAAAAAACAAGTACGAAGAGGTATACAACAGATTATTTTGGCATTTTTTATTCATTCTAATAGTTAAAATATGTTTCATGCAAACATTTTGAACTAAATTTTGTAAACGGTCCAGACTTTAACGTAGTGACGTCACACGCTATGTATAATGGACATGTTACTGTTTAACGAAAGCGAAAGTAGCAAAACTTGCTCATTGTATTTTTTTCCATTTATTTATAAATATCAAGACTTTAAAAGTTTCTGGACATAAAATAAGGCCTTAGAATATGGTTGTTTAGTCATTTATCTTAATTCAATGAATATTATTATAATCGAACGTATTTCCTACGCGGAACTATTTTTTATGTAGGCACAAATCTCAAATTTTGGGTGAGTTACGAGTCGTAGTATAGAGATGACTTGAACGTAGTGACGTCACACGCTTTGTATAGAATGCACACCTATGTACATTCCATATATCAATATTTGCCAGATATGACGTCACACTTACGTCTTCTGCTGACCACTTTGTGGGTAACGATGGTTACCGGTTCGAACCAGACTGAAGACAACTTACTCACATTTGACGTCACACTGTCTGATACTTGGATACCGAAAAAACAAACAACATACGTATGTCAACAGTTTGAGGTATGTGAGGTACAGAAGTCAACCTGACCTTTATAATATTGTTGTTAAAAGTTTCGGAAATAGTTATGCCTTTGATGGAGTGCTTACATAGAAAACGTTCTTGGCATTCAAACGTCTGTCAAATACGCGTGCATTCGTTGCATAGTCGTGATAGCAATGCCATTCCAATTGCTTTCATGTCAGTTGATAAATTGTAGCATTGACTCAGATTGTCATAATTCTAAAAATTTCAGAACATGAGCAAGTTAGCGAACCTCATTAAAGTTGATCAACAAACAATCAGTTCACGTTACCTTGTTAAGTAGCTATGGCTTCTTTTTAGAGAGAGAAACAGTGTTATTAGTAGTATCGTTTATCTGTTATTGTGTGAAGGGCATTTGTCAGCACTTAGATAATTATAAGATATATTGGTAATAATGTTCAACCAGCAGGAGCAGAAATTTATGCATTGTAGCCCCCCTTTCCCATCAATACTTCTTTTTTTCTCTCCTACGCGTAACTTTCTCCTCTAACTCCTCCATCACCATCATCATCATCATCATCATCATCATCATCATCATCATCATCATCATCATCATCATCGTCGTCGTCGTCGTCGTCGTCGTCGTCGTCGGCGGCGTCGTCGTCGTCGTCGGCGTCGTCATCGTCATCATCATCATCATCATCATCATCATCATCATCATCATCATCATCATCATCATCATCATCATCAACAACAATAACAATATCACCAACATTATTCATCATCATTATTGCCAGCAGCAAACTTGTATTTGTAAGGAAACATTGTTTTTCTATCTTCAGTTCCCAGATGATCAACCATACCACGTGGTCTCGTTCGAACCAATCGTCAATAACACTGATGTTCTTCATCATATGCTTTTGTTTGGGTGCGAGTTTAAAATGGATGAACCGGTACACATATTTGCATTCTTCAGTCGCACGTGAATAACAAAGATGATAACACTAATCAAATTTAGATTTATACATCTATGTTAGTCCATTGTTTATTACTGGCATAGACATCGAGCATGCATGTTCTATCCTTATGCTACATTGTTTAGTTGCAAATGGCAAAAAAGCTTTAAACTGCAGCATCGCTTTTAAGTCTCTGAACCTGAAAACAAAACTGTCTTTTGACATACAACATGTTCACCTAGTGATCAGAAATATTCTTGTAACACACGAGTAATTCTATTTTATCAAATTTGTCGTTTTAAGCAAACATTTCAAGGTGCAAATTTGACCAATTCTTACCAAGTCGAAGTAAGTCAGACTAGAATATGTTCACACTATTTGCATGCTTAGTTGGTACATTGATATTCTTCTCTTTTTAAACACGTTAAAACACAACTTCGAGAACCTAGTAGGTATGACAGCTTTGAAGAAATAGAATTTGAAGAAAAGTCTTCTTTACGATAAAAATGTTCCTTTTTCTGAAGCTCAAATGCTCTCAGTCTTTTATCCTTTCATTTCCGAAAAACACAACCTAAAATGTTGTAACAAGATGTCCCTCGTATGCACACCTACACATTAACACTTACAACCAGGTCTATTTTACCCCATGCAGTTTATTGATCGTGACACATGTTACATAAATAACAAATATAATTACAATGCTTTCCTTGTGTCATTGTGACGTAACAAACACATACTTTAGTCGAAACTCGGGATATCGGTTTCTTCTTTATGTATTTATGCCACGAAGGCATAATGTGAATCATATTAGTTACTGACATTGAAATAACGCAAGCATCTCCTGTTTCATTATTTTTGTTTTGTTTGCTTGACGCATTTTTAGCAATATGATATACTATGTATAAGAGATAAGTGTCAGGTTGATGTTAAAAAGTATCAACCAGAGATTTGGAATTTTACCCGAGGCGACACCCATGTGTTGCATGTTTTTGTTTTTTACGCCGAAGTTAAAACCTGATGTGTCAGTTTACTTTAATAGCTGATACAAGATAAATTAGAATTCAGTAAATAGTTGTAAAGAAAAACAGTAACATCGTTCATCTATTTCATCTATTTCTTAGCAATGAATCATAATACAGCTTACAAGTAGGGCAACAAACCTTAAGGTGTTTTCTGTTATAGTTATAGTCAATCGGGATAACTTATAGGCCCTTGTCAAATTAAAATAAAAATATATGTCGAGGTATAATAAATAATAATCATGTATATATTTTGCTCATCATGCTCATTATCTGTTACGACGTTAGCTCCCGCACGTGTGTGACAGTCTAGATCATCGGTGCCGAAATTGGTTGGTTAAATGGGACGTGGGGATGTCTGGTGCCCAGGTCATGCCGCTAGAGGCCGGGGTCCGGCTAGGGCAGGGGTCGTTTAAATACATCCTGTTGCAGGTACACTGGAACAACGCCGCAGGAAATAGCCATAGGCACGGTATGGTATTATTATTATTATAATTATAATTATTATTATTATTATTATTATTATTATTATTATTATTATTATTATTATTATTATTATTATTATTTAGTGCTACAGGTAATGGCAGCCGCCGGACAGTTTGAAGCCCCTTTTGTATCTGATTCACCTAGCTTAATAAAGAGAGAAACATTGAATTATTTTACAGTGAATAATTATTAACATTATTTTAGCAATAATGAGAGACACCCATACAAATAAGTGAAGAATATCTGTAATATCTCTTTTTGAATACTAATCTTTTACAGTAAAATGGCTCATGGCATATTCTTTAGGCATATTATGATAGCAAACAGGAAAGACTTAATTTAATCAGTTAATGTTTTTTTTTTTTAAAATAAGATATTTACATTATGTTTACCTTTTGTTGTGGGCGTCATCTAATTTTTGTTTAACGCATCATCGTTCTGCTACTTTGATTCCATTTAGATGGTTCCGGTTTCCGGTTACACTACACCAATAAACTCCGACCGTATGACATCGGAAATGTACAGATAGGACAGAACGACATCTCTATCCCACCGGGCTCCCCATCGGTGTCAGTTAGTGGAGTGTGCCCGCCAAGATGTACTTCTATCATGCTTCCTCGTGAAATACACGTGTCAACTGTCTACATACACATGCATGCTCTGGGTACATTTTTTAAAAGATTCAGTAAAACAATTGACCTTTTTAATACAATTACCATAGTATAAAATTATATTTAGACTTGTACATAGTACACCTTTGTAATTAGTATGATTTAAATTAACACTACACATATACATGGTACATACATTTCAAGTGAAAGATATTGCCACATTTAAATCTTAAATAAAACTTACTTCTAATAGTCAACAAGACTAATAACCGGAATATCAATGCATGAATGCGCCGCTTTTTAGTTGAATATAGCAAATAAACGGGAGAGAATATTATTAATTGTATCTGCATTTAATTAGAGTGTTACAACTCCTTTGAAATGGATTTTGAATACGACATTTCATAAATTCTGTAGTTTTAAAAAATGAATGCATGTACTGACTGTTTGGAATATGTAAATATTAGTAATTTTGTGGAAAAATGCGATATTATATACTTCATATAAGCTAGAACAAGGAAATGCGAGCTTGGAGCGCTCCACAAACCAGGTTTAAAACCCCAGTCGGCCCTTTTACCGATTGACCGTTCCAAGACGGTAACTGATGGTTTTTTCTTTATGTGTGTTATGTCTCGACTCTGTGTTTTTGTCACATTTACATTTACCTTGTTTGCCTGTGTCTACTGGTAGATAGAATTTAAATAGCTGTGGAAATTTTGATAGGACATTTTCTTATTTACCTATTAAAATGCAAAAAGGAATTATGGAAATAGATCAAACGCACGAGACTTAATGTTTCAGACAATATTTTTATTTAGACTATATGTTAAGACTAAATAGTTTAAAAAATGTCTACATACAGATAACGAAAATAAACATATATACTTATAAAGAACCAGAATCCTTTTTGTACAATTTTAATGGTAGGCGTTCTCTGACCTATTCACATGGTTTTATTGAAATCAGTTCTCACGCGAAGATAAAAGTAATTAAGACCCTAGGTACTCTAATAAACCTCACTTACATAGCGCCTAATGAAAAATTTATCCTGGTAATAATAATAAACATGTTGTTCTGTTGGGTTTAGGTCATTAACCTACACGTAGTTTAATTACATGTGATTTTAGTCGATGACTCAATTAGGAAATGTGCTTCTTTTGATGACTTTCTAATTAGTTGCCCGTCTGGCAGTAAATCCCGTCTAAACCAGATATTACGGACAAGAAGACAATTAAAACGTACTGGAAATATATATGTAATATATATGTCATATGTATAAACGGTATATATATATATCCATTTCTTAAATAACCACTACGCTAAAGCTGGCTTCAGTTTTTTATATATACACATGTATGTCAAATAATCGTTCACTATGGTCTGTTTTTCGCATGATTCATCGTGCAAGTATTAAATAACCAATATTTGTTTAATTTAAAACACATCAAATTTGTAAAACAGTGTTCAGGGCAAAAAAAAACACAATATGTTTGTTTAATGGTCACTCTGCCACAGAGTGATATAGGATGTTTTTAGGCGTAAAGAGCCCCGAGGAGAAGAAAAGAGATATACGTTCAAGAATATAAATAATGTTTAATTGCTGTTGCTGATAATACTGCCTATAGGTTACGGTTTCCGAATGATCCTATGCGTCTTCTTTAAGAAATGTGCTAACGTATTTGAAAGATATGAGCATGACTAAAATGGCATGTAAATGTAACGAATGCTACCACATAATGTTAAGCTTACAGTATGTAACAGTATAGTTTTTAATATTCTAGGGTATCAAGCGGTCCTAGATGTGCGCCAAGAAAGAGAAGTGGTTGAGAGATTTACGAGGGACGAGGACTACAACTTCACACAACCGCTTCTACACACCTTTCTGCCAGCAAAACTTGTCTATCCAGGTTAATCATTATTATCATTTCAATAACATACATGTAGCACCATTCTTGTACAATTACATACTCATGCTATTCGGTTATTCATCAATGAGGCATGCGAAATACAGTGACTTCCTTATTTATCTTCATTTAACGGTTTAGAATAAGGTCAATTTTTCAGTTTCCAAAGTTAAGTTTAATTTCTCTCGTTAATTACCCATACTGACACGCATGTGATATAAATGTTCAGTTTTGTTTATTATAAGGTTTGTGAAGCTTACATCACTTTAGTTTTCATCTTTGTTATTTGAGGAGAAATATAATTATTGACACTAGTGAATTTTGCATTGTATGGAGGTCAACATGATATAAGGATTTTCTTATTGGTTTTCTAATTAAGCTTAAATGCATTAAGGAAAATTCGATAGAAAACAAACTTGGTACGTTGACTGATTTTATAAAAAAATAAAAAAATGTATTTGAATAACTTGATATATGTATATGTTTTACATACGCGCCACCTGAAAAAGAAAGGCTTTTGTGGAGTCTCGAAACAAAACATTATGTTGCTGTATTTATATTTAATACAGCAACATTGTGAAAATTGTGAAATTGTGTTAAGACTACTTATATAGATCTGTTGTTATGCATATACATTATACATATTGTGTGTTTTGCATATAAATCAGTTGGTGTTTATGTGCATATTTTTTATATCTATGTCAATTTTATTAAATAGGTGACGAACTCCGTCTCACCTGCTGGTATAATTCACAGACTGGAAGCCGTCGAAGAAATAGAACAGTCAACTTTGGAGAGGGCTCTGACGTAAGTTGACTTTTCCAAATGACAAATTGATTTACTGTTTTAAACTATATTGGATTAACATAGTCAAGAGTTATTATTTTAACAACATATAATCGGTCAATATGCCTTCCATAACAGTTTCTTACATTTAGCCATACTAGAAGCAACAATGTTTTCCAACTGCCCTTTTAGGAAATAAAAGACATAATTTTATTATTAAAGGAGATATTTATTTTAAGCGTAGATGAAGCTTTTGTCTTGAGTAGTGCACAGTAAAATCTTAACTGTTTATTGGAGGTTTCACCACACTTATTCTTTGTGAATGTTTTTCAGAAAACATATTTCAAACTGTAAGAAAATAGTCCACAGAATCCAAGGAATCAGTGTTTATCAGTATTCAATATTTTGTTTCTCGTATATTTCCAGGGAGAAATGTGTTACGCCTTTATCCGTTACTACCCACGAGTGTTTGGCTTTGAACAATGTCTGCAAACGGGAAACAAAACAATAAACTGTTAGACACTAATTTGCAAAGCGCATGTTATTCCCACCATATGTGTAACAAACATGGATTAAAAATGACTTTTTCACTACTAGTACGAAACAGGCATTAAATGGACACTTACATAAAACTTCACAACAATGTTACTTGTGCAGTGTGGCGGTCGTAAAAAATCTCCCCGTGCATGTAATCTATGTTGTCATTTAATTCATCCTACAAGGATTGTTACGCGTATTTCCTTTGATGGACATTGGACTTTGGTTCTTCATTTCCATCTTCACATAAACAGGATACTACAACCATTTTGTCGTCTCTGGTCATGTTTATTCATGATTCAGAAAGTTAACCTCGCCCATATTCTTTAATAAACACTATGTGGACATTATTTTTCAATGACGTCACTACTTTCGTCATAACTTATTATAGAAAATATCAGCGCTTGGACATTTTGTATTCAAATAGATCGTTTTCCTTTACATTGCTTGCATTTGAGAAACTCGTCAGGAAGTGCGAGGTTAGAGCTCTGTAAAACCAGTTTAAGCACCCCAGTCGGTCCATATTGCCGACTGACCGTTCCAAGGCGGTAACTGTCGAGTTTGCACTTTTCGTTAAATGACTCATCACGAATTTGTTCTTACTTTTCGCTTTGCTTGCATGTGAAATACCTTTGTTCTGTGCCTTTCCGGAGTTTGGTATATGTTGCAATGCTCATAGGACTTTGTCATATATTCTTATTTTAATACACATATCGAAAGAAAAGAAAGCAAATACGTGTAATATAACCATTAACTCTAGTGATAATTCTTTCTGTGTACAATGTTTTTTTTATGCGCCTTTGTCTTTGCTTCTATAATAACATCTTTACGTCAGCCAAACCTGCCAATGGTATTCACATACATTTTCCTCTATGCTTGATAGGTTTAGTCCTATATGTTCATTATCTCATGTAATTCTGTGGGGTTTTTATTGTTTGGTGTAAACTGTTCTACTTCAAGTACTTAAGATATCTCGTCGAAGTTTACGAAATGTTCCATGCAAAATAAAAAGCATTTTATGGAAAACAATAATTCAATAGCAAGTATATATAACATACATCCATATGAGACGCTTAAATATCAAGTATATTTACACACATACATATGAGACGCAAGTAATTGTGACGCTAATAATTTAATATCAAGTATAAATATAACACATACATATGAGGCACTTATAATTGTGACGCTAATAATTTAATATCAAGTATATATTACACACATACATATGAGACGCAAGTAATTGTGACGCTTATAATTTAATATCAAGTATATATATAACACATACATATGAGGCACTAATAATTGTGACGCTAATAATTTAATATCAAGTATATATATATAACACATACATATGAGGCGCTAATAATTGTGACGCTTATAATTAAATATCAGGTATGTATATATAACACATACAAATGAGGCACTAATAATTGTGACGCTAATAATTTAATATCAAGTATATATATAACACATACATATGAGACGCAAGTAATTGTGACGCTAATAATTTAATATCAAGTATAAATATAACACATACATATGAGGCGCTAATAATTGTGACGCTTATAATAAAATATCAAGTATATATATATATATATATATATATATATATATATATATATATATATATATATATATATATATATATATATATATATATATATATATATATATATATATATATATATATATATATATATATATATATAACACATACAAATGAGACGCAAGTAATTGTGACGCTAATAATTTAATATCAAGTATATATATATTTGAGACGCTAACAATTGTGAAGCTAATAAGTGTTAAAATACTATATATAATAAACCAATATTCATGCATGTATCTGAGTCATGTATCGTTTTGTACAAAATTATAGAAAATTAGGTTTTTAATTTATCTTCCTTAATATCTCCATATTTGTTACCTGATTTGAACAATGCACAAAAGCCTTATATAGGCACATGTGTTTGAAATAGATGAGAGCTTAAACGATAGTGGGTTTAATACTTTGTTTCATATATGACACGGGATTAGGGGTTATATTATTGTCTACAAGTAAATACATAATAAATGTATATCAGAAATAATTAAAACACTGAGCTCTACAATCTTTCTTAAATATCATATGTTATCTATTAACGTTAAATATCTATGTCATTGCTTTGACAATTTATTAAACTGAAAAAAGATCTTAAGCATAAACAAGAATATATAATCCTATTATTTTTGGCATTATGTTATGCCCGCTTTATTTTAGGGATAAATGAACTAATCAGTGTTTTGCTTTTAAAAGCCTATGTTTTTGTATCCATTTGCTGCCATGTTAAAAACCATAAACACTGCACGTGCATTACGTGCTAAATATGTTTAGCTTGTTTGTACACGTTATTAAAGCAACAATATGTGCCATCAAAGGGAACAAAACAATGGAGTAATCATTTGTTACAGGTGAAAATGGAGATTGTGTAAACGGGAAACAGATTCATTAGCACCTTCCTTATTCTTTGAAAAAAGTAAATAAATATAATTCGAACAGCCTTAACTTCATCATAACACAATTGATAGAGGACTTCTGGTATCTTTTTTGCATATTTGTAATACTTAAAATCAGCATCAAGTTTAAGAAATTATTTGCTGCAAAAAAAAAATACAAACTTTTCACAACACATATTATGAAGAAATGTGTGCATTCAAAAATTACATCGATACACAAACCTTGTAATAACAAGTCATAAACAGATTTGTAGATATGAAAATTTTCAACCCATTCTTGCAGCATTGAAAATCAACACCAATGAACCAATCCACGTTTATAATGTCACTAGATAAATGATTAAATGTTTGAGTGGGAACATAGCTAAATCTTGCATATTCTGATAAAACAACTATAAAGCCATCGGCATATATCATCGCCTATCATCGTCCTCATACAGAGGCAATCAGGATATCAATTGAAACACCTTGTGATAGGCTTCTAATGCTTTAGTCACTAGAGGCTCGTGAAACTATTCATCTTTACTCTCTGTTACCAACATTTCTTATTTTGAAATTATGAGCCGTTTTGATTTACGATATTGGAGCTACAAGGCCGTCTATCGTTATTTAAGTGTCGCATATGCCTAGAGATATTAAGCAAATTATACTTATATTTGTTTACAAGCTTATCTTTCAAAAGTACATTCTGTATTCCGTGACAGAGTAGATTTTTGCGTGGACATGTAAGAAGAAAATATAAGTAAGGAGAACAGATTGCTATCTATCTATCTATCTATCTATCTATCTATCTATCTATCTATCTATCTATCTATCTATCTATCTATCTATCTATCTATCTATCTATCTATCTATCTATCTATCTATCTATCTATCTATCTATCTATCTATCTATCTATATATCTATCTATCTATCTATCTATCTATCTATCTATATATCTGTCTATCTGTCTATCCGTCTGTCTGTCTGTCTGTCTGTCTGTCTGTTGTCTGTCTGTCTGTCTGTCCATCTATCTATCTATCTATCTATCTATCTTGAATTTATCATTTTTGTAATTCATTTAATAAATATGAATAACCGTAAACATTTCTTATGTGTAACAGATAAATGCAAAAGTTTGTATGACAATATCAACAGAGTATAGAAGAGTGTTTATTAATAACGTAAATTGGACCTGGCAATGTAGGACATGTTTAATTTCCAATCTGTCATAAGCTGTCAGAATCGAGACAAACCCCATTTGCTTTTATTTATTGTGTTAACAAATCTCAGTCGGACATGACCCATTTTGTTTATCAATACAACCATTCTTTTTGTCTTGACTGATAGATGGTTTGATTGGAAAGCTGGTATTTGTAATGTAGCAACTGTTTTGTATTTTATAATTTGGCGATAGCGATGTGATGGAAACATTAACGGACATTGTCTTTGTCAATTTGTTACTTACCCTTAACGTTTAGATAGTTTAGTAATGTATTCAGATATTTTCTAAGTTAAAACATTGCTAAAATAGTATTTTTATAGAAGTTAATCATCAACAATTTTCCATTAATGACAACTTCACTTACACTCAATTATTGAACATTCGTCATATGTAGCAATACTAAATCAATTTTAAATAGAATAAAGATACACTTCCTCAATACGACGTAAATGAAAGCAAGTTTTGATAAAATGTCTCACTAATACTTTCAACTTGCAAAAGACGGGTAAAATGATTGATTGAAAAAACATGATATGATAGTTATATACATTTAGCACAGTCAAATCAAATAAGTACCATGATGGTCATTTCATCAGGACATTTCTAAATAAATAATATTTTGTTGCTCAGACGGTCTCCTTATATAATTAACCAATGTGTGAATCGTGAACGCAGAAACAATTTTTCATTTGGAGCACTTTTCCAATGTCAACTTTAAACTTTCATGTTTAATGCCTTTAATTGTGGTATTTTATGGCTAGAAAAAAGTTACAAAATGATAGTTCAAGTAACATGTCCAAACACACTCTGTTGTCCACGTGTAATAAGTAGTTAAACAATTGCAAAACCAATACGTGTGCATGGTATGGTAAGACATGGGGACATTTACTTTTAAATGGTAAGTTACAGGTGGTGATTAAAAGAGTCTTACTTTTTTATTTCTTCTGCAAAGAAACCTGCTTTTCCTGCTTAATTCTCTTTTCTCATTTTTTAAAGTATCTTTCTTTTGGAAAATTATTTCATATTTCAATTTCGCCTTCATTTTAACGAAGAGTACTTGGTAAAAATATGTTTATAGCCTTAACGTGAAAATATATGAACTTCCGACCCAATTTTTCCTAAACAGTCGTGTGCTTAGTGGTAATAAGTACATCTAGACGATTTGACTAAGGAAAAAAACGTCGATGTATTTAACTAAATAAGATTCTTTCATGCTTACAATCACGCAAAAATAAGTCGAATATGATACTAATAACACCTGTCAAAATATTTATTGTAATTGATCATATCTAGATTTCTGCTTACAAAAGCAATGATTTTGATATCGTTAGATTAAATTGATCTTAACTTATTTGTTTGCCTTTTTGTTACATCATGCCTACACAATTTAAGTCATATTGGCGACGTCCATTTTAATTGTTAGTGAAGGAAGACCGCAAGCAATTGTCTGGATAGAAGCACGGGCACGTAACTCGTCAATTGGAAGGAGTCCGCGCATGAATATTCCAGTAATATGATGTGCTGCTAAAGTTCAGCGTAATTATTATTCGTTATCTGTATCAATAGAGGCCTTGCATGGCAGGAAAATCGGCGACTCTAACAGCTCGGTCACATGCGCCCTTGTTAATACAAAGACTTAAATAAACATTTTAAAGGCCGTGTCTGATATATAGCTTATCTTTATTATATAGGAATGTTGCTTAAACCTTTCATCATAGAACAATATAAATGATCGGTTATTAAAATCAATTAACTTTCAAATCTTGCTATAATTCTTGGTTTTCGATCATTTTGTCTTATGCAGCGGCTGCCATTTGAAATTGTTTCTATTTTGTTTAAATTTTCGTTGAAATACGCATTGCATAATGTATGTTTTGATGTCATATCCGGATTGAAATTGACCGGCTGAAAAGAATACACATACTCCGCCACCAGGGAAAAGAACTCTAATTGCACCAGCAATGTATCGGAAACCAGGTCCATGCTTATCAGTCAAGTTGATTGAGGAATATCCCGCAACGCTGAGACGTGTTGTCTACTCAAATTATTAACGCATACATTTTGTTTGTACGACTCTCAGAGTTTTGCAAGCATACATAATGATTAACAGTCTTTCATAAGTGGAAAACCGTTCCCATTTTATTCATCTGGCACATTATTTACGAAGTACGATCACACTTATCTTGTCTGAATTTAGTTATTTTATACACCACTCTCCATGCGAATGATCTTCCTTAACCCGGAGCATCCTTATGGAACATGAATGGCATTTCCTTTACGATTGTTTACCTTTTTACCATTAAACCTAACCATTCGTCTGTGATAACTAAGACTGGATTTACCCAACATTCTTTTTAATCTGTTTGTCCTAATATTGATGTTGATGTACATCCAGGAATTGTCAATCATTATGCTATCTCGTCTAGTCAATGTTGATGAAGTGTTGATGAATCAACATCGATCAGACACACAGGGGATGCTGCATTTCAATCGTGTCTAAATTTAGAGAAAGTAACGTATTCAATTTGTTCACTCTGCAAACAATACACATCGGTATATGCCCTTCCATTTTTATACACCCTAATAGACGAATGACAAGCAAACGACTAGCATACTGATTAATTAAAATACATTTATTTAATGTCAAGAATGCGTACTGGTTGAGGCATAAATATAGCATGTAAAGGGATGGAAAGGACTTTTTGTATGTTGTTTGGTGATCACATTTTCAAAAATAAGTATCGTTGTTTAAGCTTCACCGTACACAGGTTCTACATAGTGATTTAGTTTTTCGAAGAACAATAACTAAATCCCCTGCTAATTTTTATCAATATAACAAAAGTTCCGACAACTTGATACATTTAGAATATTTAAACATTATTTCATCAATTGAACTATCTTTCTAATCAAGTTTATACATTATGTCTATTGTTATAGAAACTTAAGTTTTAATGGAACAATTGATTGCCAAATGCAAAACGTTATCATGTTATCATTTATCAACCATTTTCCCATGATAGAAGCATATCTTGAACAAACAGTCCATGAAACAGATGCTTCTGTTTTGTCAAATTGAAAATCTTCATTCAACACAATCGCGATTACCACAATTGGTTGCAAGATTGTTCATCATAGATTGGATTTTTTTTCTAACTTTGATAATTGACATCTGTATAATATTATAAACGAGGAAATATTTTGTAAGCATGAAAATATTTTTCTCTCAGAATTCTAAAACAAATGAAAACCTAATATGAACATGCTAAAAACACATTTTTGTTTGGGGTTAGACCAAGCTATTTATTTAAGTTATTTAACGACACTTCTACCCCTCCATCTTTCTATTCCTTCAAATTATTTTCATCCATATCTTATATATATGCGCATGATGCATTATCGAAACACACAATTAAACAGATAATCAATTAAACGACATTGTTGCAATACGTATACTTCCCTTCTCTTGTATTTAAACTATTATAGCAAATACAATTATATTGCTGTGTTTATTAAAATATTTTATTGTAAATTAAAATGTATTTTACTACATCATCATGCAGTATGGAAACTTCAACTAAGTGACGTCCTACATATAATTTTAAAGCAACTAAATTCGATTTCAAGAGTAGAACCAATATTATATTTTCTTTATGGAGGGAACATGGTTTTGTTTTTGCGAGGTCTTCCTTTAAGATTTTTTTTCGCCATTACAACTTTAGGATCATGCATTCTCGTCGAGTCAATGAAATAGATATATTGAGCTGAGATATTATAAGCACACTTACATACATTACTTTTAAAGGTTGTATCAGACAGTTTGCCTATATCTAATACATGAAACAACGTCTTACCCGGGTGCTTGAGAATGTAAGCAATATTGCTGCATACACTAATATCTAAGTTTAAATAAAGGCTGTTCACAATTTTAGCTTAATTGTAAGAAGTACAAATCGTGAAATATATCGCATAAAAGCACCATTATTTCCAAATCTATCATTAAGTACGATGGGGATATCAGCTACAAATAGATATCGACGTCAGAGCTGATTACCCGGATGTTCATGTAAAATGATCTCAAAAGTAAGTGGTCAGGTGATTTCTTTAGTTTAAAAATAGCTAACTGTGCAGCGTGGCTAGGATAGGAAATACCTGTTTGCAATGACAAGTGAGGAGTTATGCTTCGCTGTTTAAATAGATTAACGGCACCCATAAACTGTATTTTGCAGGACCTTTTCAGGTAACAATGATTTACTTGTTATTTTCTTCTCAGATAACAAAGTAAATCATTGTTACCTGAAAACGTTTAATTTAATATTTGGTACAAACTGTTGGACACCACCTTTTATCACATTTACTTTTAGACAATTACTTTCAGAACCGGTTTTTAAAGAAAATGACTATTGCAACATTAACCGTCTTATACACATCTGTGTTGACATAACTTGTTTGAGATGAAGGTTTTCTAACTGATCAAACGATTCTAATTATGTTTTGGCAGATCGATCTGTTTCCCGTCAAGAATGTTGGTCGTGCAATTGATGCTCTCATTATAAACTGAACTGCTTTTGTTTGTACTGGAAACCAAATCAATAAAACAACTACCTTTCTCACACCGGTTCAGTTTGATAATGAAGCAAATAACTACAGGACAAGGGAGAACATTGTTGTTTAAAACCCCATAAATTTATGGTTTTTGGTTTTTGATTGACATTTTTCAGAAGATATTGCGTTAACCAGTTACTGTCGGGTCTGAACTTAGAGATGTCAGCTTAATTTTAGCGACGAACTTTGAGATTGATTTAATTCGTTTACGCTGATTAAAGTTTCGCTAGGTATGTCCAATTTTAAATAAAACAACATAATATTTAAAAAAAGATCTTCCAGCACAACAATCCTTATCGTGTCTACTTTTGCTTTCTTCTTTTAAAAAGATATTATCTTGATTACTGAAGCAGGAATACTATTTGATGTAAATAAAACGTATGCGTTGCTTGTTTTTTTGAAACATTGTCAGTATGATATAAAAGCTGCATCAGTGAAAAGGTGAATATATACGACTCAAAATAACAAGTTTCACAACGTCACTGCCTGACTATTTCAATTAATTATTAAGATACACAAAAAACACTGCTTCATAGGTTTGAAGGTTTTGTCAAGTTGAACGTGTAAATGCCAAGAATTGTCGTACACATGTCAAAAGTCAGGGACGTAAACTACTTTCTAAAGACATATTTTTTACTGAAAGTGTGATTTACGTCTTTAGGTGAAATCCGTATGGTATGTCGGTTCTTTCAAGATTATTTTCTGGAAAACGATCAATATGTTAGGTTTACGAAAGCGTATCCAACATCGCATATAATTTAGACGGATATTTTTGTTTCATCGCACCGAAACAATTATGGTCATATTGGCGACATCCAGCTAATTGTTTGGTGGGTAGAACCACCGGCACACCGCAGATTAGCTGAAAACCTCCTCACATAAAAGTGAGGGGCTGAGAAGTTTCAAGTCAGCGACTCAAACCGCTCATCTACGGGCGTCCTATAGAAGGATATTTATTGACTTACATACTAACGTTCCTTTCATGCAAAATATGGCAATGACGAAATAAAGACTCAAAACGTGTAAATACTCTCTTCTACATCAAGAAGACATAACCAACATTTACCAAATAAGTTAAAATCTTGCCATTTACTAAAGAAGAAAAACAGAAAGTGCTTTCGTATTATTCTATAATTTACTGGGGTGCTTCAAATCAAAGAAAGACGGTACTAATGTTTATATGATTCTAAACTATGTCACCTTTTCCACAAGTATATGAACAGTGACTCTATGTGCATAACCAACTTTTACCTTGGTTGGAAAGAGTCTAGGAAAAACAAGTATAATAATAATGAGTATTATTATAAGAAATGAAGAAACAATTTCATAATTTAACAACCTACAACTAATAGAATGCATTGATTCTGCTAATTTATCAAACATAAATATAAAACAGGAATAAGAAGAACATATGATGATAATGAATGTTATTAAGTGGGGCTCCGGTGTCGAGGTTTAAAATCTCAGATTGGTCACTCTGCGGACTGCATATCTATATCTATATGTACCGATTGGTTTGAGGCCGAAACTTGGCTACAGTCCTTATGTGAAAATGTATTCAAGCTGTCTCGATTTGTGCTAGGGGTTCTTCCCAGACATTCGTCATACATGTAACGCTGTCATTTGTTTTGGAAATAAAAGCAAGCAAACAAACAAACAGAGGTACATTAGGTCAAACAAAGAGCGTAACGGCATGAATTTAAATGTATTTCAGCCTATACACCTTTGTACAAACAGAAAATGATCGGCACTCGAAGCACATGGAATTTTGCAAATTGGTAATTTGTACGTATAAAGTTCATGTGCATGATAATGGTCGC
This sequence comes from Sinonovacula constricta, assembly GCA_007844125.1. NCBI lineage: Eukaryota > Metazoa > Mollusca > Bivalvia > Cardiida > Solecurtidae > Sinonovacula > Sinonovacula constricta. The sequence goes on along the minus strand of CM017566.1, from coordinate 27,920,189 downwards.
ATAGTTGTGTTAACGACAAAAGTTGTTCAAAAACTCCACATCATGGTATTTGGTTTATGGGCTTTTTACACCTTAAATAAGAGTGTCTCTGTTGGATATTAAATATATGACAGAATACAATCATTATGTTTTCATCACTGCTGGATATAATAGGCCGAACTGCAATTGAAGTGAAACCAGTGTTTACTTGCTTGTGGTCAAAAAGACACAAAAGTTATATTAAATTAAATATCCTTGCTTCAGACTGTCGCTTCTAGTTGTGCTATTTAAATTCATTGAGAAATAATTTAAGAGATACCAGATATAGTCTAATTTGAATATTTTGTGACTGTTTCTGGTTCTGTAGTCCTCAGTTGTATAAAACTAGAAATTAAATTCAATTAATATGACATTTCTTGACTGAAAACATGTGATACCATAATACTCTTAGCTTCATTTACAAAAATGGAGAAATATATCCCTTCATCTCAATGTATACGTGCTTCAGAAAAACAACAACGCACGTCTTCAATGGCTAAAGTGCTATTTGAATCACTCACCAACAAAGTTACGAAACTAAGATGTGCAAAGTCAGAGAGCAAAACAACAATGACAGGCACGAAAAAGGTCACAACTTCAGTAAAAAAACTTGGCATAGTCAGAAGTAGATAAGAATCACTAAATGACATAATGTCAGCAAATGACACTGAAAATGAACAATAGAAGGACAAATAACTTAACACAGAAGGTTGTTGACCTATAAGGTCACACGCGCACCACAGCTTACAAATAAGATTAATACAACAATGCTCGCGAATTTAATGTAGTATGTGAATGTGTTTCCAGACAAGTAACCTGGCGACATTCTTATGTAGCTGGCAAAAAATGGGATAATAAATTATGTCTTTACATTTTCACTGTTACCAAATTAGGGCAAGTTATTTGTTTCTTACAGATATTTACGTTCAGTTGACATACAATTTATTTCCACTTTAAATGCTATTTCAGCTTGATTTCTTAGCCTTATGACTTTTGAACATATTCATATTAATAACGATTCTATGATTTACAAATATAGCTAATAGGTTGCATGATAATTTGCCTTTTTCAGGATGTATCAGGCATGCCTATTTAATTTTCACGTTCCTAAGAAAAAAATCACTATCTTTATCGGCAACAAAAATGTTCAACCATATGGGTCGACGAATTTGCATAGTTCCCAGAAACATGAATAAATAAATAAATAAATAAATAAATAAATAAATAAATAAATAAATAAATAAATAAATAAATAAATACACATTTATTCCTTGATTAAGAATATTAAATATTTTTTTGTAATTCGCTTAAATATCAATAAAATTTCACAAAGCATATCATCTTTTTCAGTGACAATGCAGATTATACCATTAAACAATGTCAGACAAAGACATGGGATGTTTTCTTGAAATTGTTGATTGTGTTGAGTTTAAAACAAAACCTTTTGACTTTCTGTTTATAGACACAATCCCTCAAGGGGATGGATTAATATGACTTTGATGACGATCTCTCAGGACACATGCAATATATCACATAGCATTTGTTTTTTAAGTGATTGTTAAACTAAATAAACTCAAGGAGACGTTGTCATATTCAGAATGTGTATACATTTTGATTGACGGATCGGTAGGTCGCGGGTTCAAACCCCGGCCGGGTCAAACTAAAAGTTTTAAAAGTTGGTAGTTGTGACTTCCCTACTAACGCCAAGAGGACAGCATTACACCTTATTCGTCGGTGTCAGTATAATGTATAGGCCGGGTTCAGTCCCTGGATACCTCATTAGTGCCCCTGTGTTATAATGATAGAAATGTCGATGCACAGTATCGGCAAAAATGTCGGCAAATCCCATTTTGATTGAAAATGTCTCATGTTACAGTCGGTACTTTGTTACTTTTAAATTGTAGTCGTTTTCTCTTAGGTAGTCCTCCATCTCGTCACTCATTAATGCCAATCCAACTTTCAGCCATTTTGTTTGACATCGTAGGTTAATGGTACATTGCGGAAGACCTTACTTAATTCAGAAAATAGCAGAGACTCTCCATCAATAATTTTTTTTATATATCACATAAATCGAATCAATCAATCAAGTTATCTTAAAATAATTGAGCAGGGGAAATTTCAGTTTTGGAATAATTGATAAATCAACCGATATATTTAACAAGATTAATATTTATATTTGTCAAAGTCGTGCATATTTGTTTTTCAAAATGGACATAGGACATATCTGATACTATTTGATTCTTTGATGTTTAAATGTTCACTTAACATCATTACATTTTATGTATATAGTAAATATCAGATTTAGATTTTATAAACGAACAAAACTGATGGCATAAAATTATTATAAAATGTCACAAAACATAGAATATTTATTGTAATTGAGTTAATAATGATACTTATTATTTTATTTGAATATTTTTAACGCTCAAGTCATTTAAACTTCATTTTCAACCTATAATGCCGTAGGACGTATAACTAATTGGTTTCTGCTTAAGTTGCCTACATATAAAGAAATAAAATAAAATACAAACATTATTAATATACCATGTATGTGTCATATAACAATTTGAATCATGAACTTAACCATCTACATGTATATATATATTTAAGAAAATCATTTAGATAATATCTCGGGTGTATGTTTTTAATGCAGAAAGCAGTCTCATAGGCGAACCAAATTACGTTAACTTTTATTGTTTGAATGCAATGTCATATTCTTCTTAGGTAGCTTGATTAGTTACACTAGAATTTAACCATGTAAATGTATATATGTGTGTATAATATACATGTTTTTCAACATGAAACAACATGCTTCTGTCATAGGGTTACATTCACAATGTTCGTTGTTTAAATCTGAAATATACAACATATTGTCAGGACAAAGTGAGTATTTGAATGCAAATTGATTTTTTTTATAAGTGAGCAAATAATTACAATACTTGTATATTCTGTTGCTTTCCTAGGCAATAGAAAAGGTTGTATTGGAGCTATTGTAAAAAGCGAGGCTGTATTGTGTATGAACCAGGGAGTAGCAAACATTTGATTTCATCAATGTCTGTTGTATTGCATGTTTACACGCCAAGACGTTTAAATTAAAGAATCGTTAAATTATTATATCAGATATTTCAGATGCATTAAGATCTAGTATTTTCACAATTGACTTCATAAAAGGGTTATGGAACTCTTACATGCTGCTTTCACAACAACAACGCAAAGAAGTGGCAATGTTATTGAACAGTGAGCGAGAAGGAAACCAATTGCTGAGACATGATAATGTTTATCCTCCCCTGGGTGCTCAGTCAGGCTGGCGTCAGGTGGTGATTGTTTAATTTTATGTATTAATAACTTTTACGATGAAAGGCACGGGCTTAATAAATGAGAATTCAATTTTGAAACTCTGGAGACACATTGCCAGCTTCTACAATTAATAAGTTTTATGCTTGAACTACAAAATTTTAAAGTTCAAACGCAGTGCTTAAATAGCATCAGTTCAGTTATGCAAAGAAATGAACCTTTTCTGAAGCAAAAAAATTATCTTATATACATTTTTGTATTACAGACTCTATTCATGATTATATATTATTTTTTTGTGATTAAACATTTAAAGAAATATGAATCACATTAACATCTGGAAAGTGCACTCTTCATTTGCTTGTTGTTTGTTAGCACTCTTTAAAACGTTTGTCAACAAATTTATTTCAATTCGATAAGCATTTCTTTCTTTTGGCTTCCAAAATAAGTGTTTACTGTTTTCGTTATTTGCTATTCGCTATTAATACATTTTGATATATGTTTTCATATATGCATTTACCTGAACGACTAGGTTAATTATTTTATCATCTTTTTACTTTTCCTTATTTCTTTTGTTACTATATATTTAGCATCTTTAAACTGCCAATGTTCAAATCGATTATTACGAAAAGAAACGCCTTTGTCACCGAACGGAATAAAACAAAATTGGCCCTCAAACTCTTCACCCGTGTCTTGTTTAAATGAGTCAAGGTAAACAGCTCCACTGTGCTCAATTTGCAATAACGCATTAAGCATAACTTGTGGAATGTATTCAACATATTTTGCATTACATGTTCATGCCTTAATCAAATGAACCTTTTGCCTACTTCTGTATTTTATGTATAAGATCTAGTTCGATATACATGAAGAGCTTTACATCTATGTGAGCTATTTACGTTGTTTTGGAAAGTTTCTGCTCAAATGTTCATTATTATCGTCCCGAATTCATGTTTTTTTGTATGTATTTTGAAAAATGTACATTTATTATTTTAAATGATGTCACTACTATTTTACATATTATCTACCTTCAAGAATAATTATATTATAAGTTACAATAATTTCATTTCATATTTTTTCGATTCTTTAGATATTGCAGTGGTCACCGCAATGTAGTGTACATATTTATAATAGGCAAATGAATGTATTTTTATTGTTTAAAATAACATTTACTGTTTATTTCAGTATTTTTTACGTAGACTGTTACATGTCTTAGTTGGATAGAGACGTATTTTTAAAATGTTTGTCTTTAAGCAAGATCTTCAGGAAATGCAAAATCTTAGCTCCGGAATAAGGACAATGGTGGTAATTTTTAACTAATGATAATTCAAATGTGATATTGTTATTCTTTTACGAAATGTAAGGTGTTTTTATGCATTAACATTTGGCATTGATTATATTTATACCTTTGACCGGTGTTTTGTTCAAATGTTAAATTTACATTGTAATTCTTTACAAATACTTTAGTGATTTACCTACTGTTTTACTAATTAATTTTTTCATTGTCTTGAAAGGACATAAACAACCGATTCAATGAATAAAGTTTTCAATTATCAGAAAACTGTTTTGTTATTCATTGTACCCCATGCATATACGGCAAGGAATATAATGGATTGACTGTAACATTGCTTGCCATTTAAAAGATCTGATTGCAATTGCCAGACGCTCAGATGGTTACCTGACGTCCCACTGCTTGCAACAAACATACAGAAGTGATATTCTAATTACTACTTCAGATCTAATTACTGTGAGTATTAACATTTTTATGGCAAAGTGAACTCAGGTATAATAACGACCAACTCCTGCGTATTCAGTTTTTATTTATGTATATTGATTACTTTATATTAGTTCTTTAAAAGGTTATGTTGAGTATACTATGTCATCATTAAATACATTTTTTAATTCTTTACCATTTACAGGCCATATGAGACTTCCTACAAATGTCAAAGTTTAAAATGGCATGGAATAAATGTTAATTATTGAACAATTGAACAATACTATAGACGCTGCATTACTATGAAGATGACATTTCGATATTTTACGCATATGGGTATATTTGAAGCAAGAAAAGATGCAACTAATCCTGGACTGGATTACTAGCTCTTAGACGTGAATGTTCTAGCAAGTAAGCTGACAGGACTCCTGACGCACTCTTTCCATATTAGAGACTTCATACGAGCCAGGCAACTTTAAATTCGTATTTACAACAAACAACTCACAAATACTCAGGCATCTATAACGTAGCGAATGCAGCCAAATGCAACTTATGGAAAAATGTCCAGCCAGTCATTGGCTTGATCCCGGGACCCTGCGCACATATATCGGCTAGATACATCGGCTACCTATATTGGAGAATAACTAAAATAACTATTATGGATAAATTACAGACACGTGTACCTAAAGAGAACTACACAAAGCGAGCGTAGCCTGTGTAAATTTCTTTTGGCTGATGGGCCACAAACTCAAAGAAAAAGGGATATAATTATGTGCACCTTTTGTATGATAATAATTGTGTGAAATACGTTTCGACTATTAACACTAAGTTTAACTAACTAATATATAATATTTTCCCATAAACTCATTATATGTATATTTTACAGATACGAAGTCAGAAAACCTCAATGTAAAATATGGATCATTGTAGTCAATCTTTTAATATATAAAAATAATATTGTATTCGTCACGAATTTATCCTAAGAATATATTAAGCTAACTAACTTTGTCAGATCTTCACTCTACATGCAGTTGCGTTGTGGTATGTGGAGCTGTATTGTGATTCTTTTGAATAAATTTAAAACTTATTTTAATAATACAAACTGAAAAATTGTCAACTTTTTGTTGGTTCGGCATACAGCTCGTAACAGACACGTTGCGGAAATAGTAATCAGATTATTTCCAAACGTGTTAATTAAAGATATTGTTTTGAGTTACAGAATACCTCTCGGGATTGTTAAGTACAAAGCGAGGACAGCTCATCTCTCGCCCCTTGACATCTCTTCACTTATCGCAATTGGGTTGCCGATGTTCCTCTTATTTTCTATCCTTTCTTAAGGCTTGGCAGAGCGGAAAGTACAAAATACTATACGAGGTACAAATTGGTATACGTTTGTATCAAAGCCAGGCTATTAACACAATATCTTGCCTCAAATGGAAATGCTGTTGTAAGACTAAATAAGTCAGTGGGAATAATTAGCTTATAAGTTTATATAGTGAAAGGAATAATATTTTCTGTCGGATATAAAAGGACATTAGTTTGTATATCCTCTTTATCAATGTGTCCCCCAAAATGAATACCATTGAAAGGAAGGGCAATGTCGCTTATGCGATATTTAGTCCAGATTTGTCTCGAAAAAGCCAATCTATGTGTTTAAGGCAGCCCGGGCATAGCATATACTTTTTATATGTACTTGTCCATTTAGAGAAGTTTTGCCTTATTTGTTAATAGATTTGTTAACAATCAAAACGTTACAGCCAACACGTACGCACTGCTAACTTTAAGTATCAATAGAAGAAACAGCCCATATCAAGCTTTAGTTGACACTTACGCACAATCATGTTCAATTAAGACAAATCAGCGGCATGATTGTTAAAGAAACATTTTGCTTATTCCTCTAGAAAAATGATAAATGCATTAATATTAACCAAATTTGAATGCATTGTAGGTAGTCTTTGTTTTACTGTGGATGAACCGATAAATAAACAAAAACAAATTTGGCGATTAATGAGACGTTAAAAGTTATGCGTCGAAAAGAAAATCCAACAAGGTATGACACGTGCTAAGGAGAAATCTAATGCGATAATTTATTCGAATATGTTTTGAGTGATTAAGTCGCAGTAAGCCAAATACTGTGTTCTTTTCTAAAACAAAACCTTGATACATCACTATGAATAATATTGATATCAACATATCCTAAAATTGCTAACGTATGTAGAAATATTGTTGTCTGGCAAAAATTGCACTGTTTGGTTCTACAGTTAAAAGTAAGTTTTTACTTGATAAAAATAATAAAGTCTTTTTAAATTTTTCTCAAATGTCGACATCATCCTATTCAATTTCTGACAGGAATTTAAAGTGATTGAGACTAGTATTTTTAGATCAAAGCACATTTTGCACGGATGGCGTTTTCTTTTAGATAAAAATGTTGTTTTTTTGTGCTTAAAGACAATTACCTTATACGTAGATAGTATCTAAGTGTCTTTCAAAGTTTACTGCAAAGTGACATTTATCTTGGTGCCATACTGTAAATAATCTTCCAAAAACAAATATCGTGTATTTTCATTGGCGTCGCTCGTATGGTTGCATTTTTTTTAAAGAATAACTCTCCTACAGTTATCTTTTTGTGGAACGCGCAACTATTCAGTTTTGTCGTAGCATGTCTTTTGTCTAAATTTAACTGACGTTTGTCGAGTATGATAAATGATATCGGAAGCAGAATTCGTGTTACTCCCGATAAAGTTTAGTCGAAAAACCCATGGTTAAACTTTATATATTCAAATTTGTTAACAATTAGCAATCACATTCTCTCCTATTTAATATTCTTATGCTGATCATATCGGGTTAGATCCGTCTCATGCATAACTTTCATCTTCATTTTCATTTTTGTTATTTTGTTATTTCCTTTAGATTTTCTTGTGTATTCTCATAAATTTATGTATTTTTCTATGGCTATGCGGTAGGCTGGTTTCTGTTTCATTGACAGGGGAAACTATTTGCTGCCAACATAATCCCAAGTAATTTATTGTGTTACTTCATAAAAGACAGAATATTGCTTGCTTAAAATGTTACAGAAACAATAAATGCCTCAATGATATCAAATAACTAAGAATCCATACTTAAGATATCAAACAATGTCCAACTATATACATATGCGTGACGCGGCCCTTGAAAGTAAATTAGGTGCCTGTAAGATCTTCGAGAGACATTGTGCCAGTTTCAATTTAATATATCAAATTAACCATTCCTTGAAAGTAACGACTTAAAATAAATAAATAAATGAAGCAAATAAAATTATTATCAGAAAGACAATGTTGCGTGCTGTGTTATTCATAAAAAGTTTGTGTATGGAACAAATGAGGTTTAAAGTTAATTTGGGCAAATTTGTGAAATTGATTGTTTGATGTTCTGCTAATATAATATTTTAGTTAAACAAGTTTTAAGAATCTTACTTTGGGTTTAGTCACGACATTGTATGATCTTCCATCTGACGCATGTCAGGAAGTTCGAAATAAATTGATATATTTTATATCAAGGATGTAAAGACACAATTGAGGTATGAACTTTGACCATTTCAACTTAGAAGGTATGGTTTAATTCTAACTCATTTCATATATTATCCACGATCACAGTCATCATGGCCATAGGGCGAATACATTTCTTCTTTTTAGCCAAAGTAAATAAATAGATGCTAAATAACGCAATTTAAGTAATTTTTCAGTGGATGGCATAATTAACAAACTGCAGTCCAGAATACCAGTATAAAGAAACTAGGGCAAATATATATTTACAAACTTGACAATATAATCTTTTACATAAATTTTAGCTTGAAAAAAAATAATAACGAATGTTCAACATATTTTATTTCCTTATTTAAAAAATTAAATATAGAGACAGCAATTTATTTGTACAACTGTAAATCTAATATGATTCTCTGAAATAAGGATGGGACAGTCTTTTGTTTATCTAAATGTTATCTGCGGTGTAATCAGCAGATGCTGCTAAATAAATATTGAACTCTATACAGTAGCTTAAAAGGAAAAAAATGGCAGAAAAGGTTGGTATTGTTGTTGTTAACCTGCTTCAAAAACAACAAACATGCATACTTTATGAAGCACGCAACATGGACGTTGATAATACAAACTAATGTACCATATTTATTGTGTGACATTTTGCGTGCTTTTATTCATATATTACATGCAGTAAAATAAGGGTCCCTGTACAATGTATAATGCTAAGCATGCGATATCGATATTAAGCGAATTCCTATACTGATACGTATACATGAAAAGATAAGATACTTGTTGTAAAGCTGATAAACATTCATTTTATACGCCTTTAAACATAGGCGGGACATTTTATATGTTTACATAATACAATGGCAGGTATCGGCTATGCCAATTGACTTGCATGCTCTCTGTGAACGCACGCTTGTGTGTGTGCGAATGCATTTGTGTGTGTGCTTGTGTGTGTGTGCGCGTATGTATGTCTGTGATGTGATACTGCGACACTACCGCGGCGGCGCCCAACTTCAGGGACGCACATAATCTTCCACATCGTCATAGGTCTGCATATTTGTTTTATTTCTTGTTATCGTGATCATATTACTTATTATTCCTTTGGTAAAATATCACTTTCTTATCTTAGATGACATTGGATTGGAAAAGTTGTTTCAATAGCCACATATATATCTCCATATTGCAATTAGTCCACGTTGTCAAAAAACCTGCCAGCTAAAGGTATTTTTCATAACGACAGTTAATGTTACTCATAAAACATCTAAGTATCAAGTGAATATTGCGTTTGTTTTTATTCCAGGCACATTTGGTCTGTATCTATTTGTTTGGATTAATGACTGTTTGTAATCAACTGCCAGCATTACTTTGTGAGTGTTATCTGTCATATACAGAGTGACACTGTTACATAGCCCCAGAGAAGCTTAATATCTCGACTCTGATTAAACTTCGTGTATTATCAGACACTTTTCTTTTATGATGACAGATATTTCTGTAAAACGATCGTGCGAGATTATTGTGTAGCAGATAAACATGTTGCTTACTCGAATGATCATTTCTTAAGGAAACGAATTTAAAATTAAAAAGTTTCCATACAAATAACTTACATTAACACTCACTATAAAATATGATTATGTTTCTGAAACTATTGGTATATGCATGCATATATAAATTCAATAGCAATATTAGAAATATGAGCAATATTAGCAATATTAACTTATATGTCAATATTATTAAGATAAACCATACGTGTTTCGTTTTAACGTTTTCTTGGCTTCTTAATTATTCAATATCATTTTGTGAAGCAATTATAAAAGAATAGCGATGGCAGAAAATCTCGTCAAATGGATTAGCATTTGCATAAAAATTCGTGGTTAATCAAACCTCGCTACTGATTGGATCAAAATTCATTTCAATATTCGTAATGCATCATTTAAAATAATTTCCATTTTGCCTGTTTTGATTATGCGACCAATCGCATGGAATTGAAAATAGTTAAGATTAATACTGTTGGAAAGAAATGAATTGTATGATTAAATTCAATCATGTTTCAAGAAACTGCCAGAAACAAAATTGTCGGTGGTTTAGAAAAAATACAAAATGAGAATGTATCTATACATAATTTGTATTTTTCGAAGATCCTTAAGAACTTACACACATTTTAACTAATGAAAAGAAGAAAGAGGATTTCTTATCTATTTCCCGACATTCGGACCAGTCAACATTGATAATATGAAACATCTAAATTTGTCAGGAAAACACAGATAAATCAATGATTGAACAGTTAGTAAGCATCGGACGACACCTACGAAAAGAAAAGAAAATCCATATTTTGCACTATACACTAAAAGTTCATATTGTTCTTTGTAATAATGTATTTTGCTGCTTATTGTCAGCGCAACAAAATGACACAAATGCATATATTTTTAGTCTCATTTGTTTACCAGTAAATTAGGAATATTAATGTCGAGGAAAGCCATTGTATTAACTTATATAGGGTTTTCAAGTTATTATCTTGGTTAGCTTTAAATCTTTAACTTATTCTTATATAAAATCTTCTTAAACTTTTATTGTTTTTATTTGTAGACCATAAAGCCAAGCTTATGCTTATGAGCGAAAACCCTAAATGTACTTAGACAATTTAAACAAGGTAGCGCAGCGGGAAGCTAGTATAACATTAATGCATGCAATCCACTTCTTTATAATTGATGTCATTCTATTTTATCGTTATTTGATAAGCATATTAGAATGTCCAGGGTAACAAGTAAAAACAATGTCAAGTTAAAAATTGAATTAAAAAATAAATCTCTTGTTGCCAATAAATCTATGCTGTATATTTACATACAGTTATATAGTTTAAAGAACTAACCAACATTTGTCGCTAGGTGAAGATGTTTATAGCAAAAGCGTAGTTAGCGGACAATGTATTTTTTAATCGCTAAAATAACTTTTATCAAAATTTGGTTAGCTGTGGCAAAAGCTAAAGACCGTCGCAACGTTTTTTTTATTACATCAACCTAAAACAACACGATATTTTGCATGACATGTTCATCATGTGTACATCTTGTGATCAGAAGTAATATTTCTAAATGCTTGATTTTAGTTTCATAAAGTTCCCTTTTTAATAAATATATGAAAACATACACTTTTGACCAACTGTAACCAACTCACTTTCATCAGGCTAAGGACCATGTACCCTTAATTTGCATGCTTTGCTGATATATATATATATATATATATATATATATATATATATATATATATATATATATATATGTATGTGTGTGTGTGTGTGTGTGTGTGTGTGTGTGTTTTTAGAACAGGCTAAACACATCTTCTAGAACCTGCAATGACAAATGTTCTACTTTATTCAGAGGCAAAAATGCTCTCAGTCACTGCTTTATCTAATTTTTCATTGCGAAAACACAAGTATAAACTAAACACGTATGTACAGCTATATATTCAGCTTTCTGACCGCATATATTTAACCCATATAGTTTATTTACCTCGACATTTTATGCTTCATACAATAGAAATATATTGCATTCGTGGTGTCATTGTTACGTATAAGATACACATACTGCAGTCGAAATTTTCAGCTCGGGATATCGGTTTGTTCTTTAAGTCTTATGTCATGATGGCATGTTGTAAATCATATAAGTTGCTGACAGTTAAATTTCCCGTTTCTTTATTTTTGTGTTAATCGTTTTGATTGATTGACGCAAGTGTAGCAATGTAATATGATAAAAACAGCACATGTATTTTAGATTGATGTTCAATAGTGTCAACTAGATAGCTGGAATATAAGACTTGAAGCTGTCTGGTGCCAAGGTCATGCTGCTAGAGATCGTTGTCCGGCTAGGACAGGAGTCGTTCAAGAACGTCCTGCTATAAATATATACACACATATAATCATACACATCATAAACACCATCGTTCTATGATCCTATTTTGACGGTCTCCTTTTTGATTGCACTTGCACTACACCAATTTACTCCGGTCGTATGACATCAGAAACTTACAAATAGGACAGAAAGACATTTCTATCTCTATCCTGCCGAACTTCCCATCGGTGTCAGTTAGAAGAGTTTGCTCGTCAAGATGTCTTTCACGCTTCCGCTATAATGTCAACTGTCTACATTCACTTGCATGCTCTTGGTACGTTTACATATTCTGTTAAAGTAGTTTATGAGATATATCAAATTTACGCGTTACAAGGTTTCAGATAACTTTTTTGTTTAGATTTTTTGTTTACATCAAATAGTTTAACAAGTTATCCACTTTAAGTCATCAAAATGAACATATAGACTTATGAAGAAGCAGAATCATATTTGTCAAAGTATACAATTAATGGCATGCGTCGTCCTTTGTCCTATCTATATGGTTTAATTGAATTTTGGTGTCACGCCAAGATAGAAGCAATAAAGACACTGACTTAATACTCGAATGAGGTTTGCTTACATCGCACCAATAAAATAATCGATCCTGCTAATGATAATAATCATGTCGCCCTGTTGGGTTTATGTCATTAACGTACACGTAGTTTGATTACAAGTAATTTTAGTCAGTGATGCAATTAGGGAACGTGCTTCCTAAATAGTTGCTCGTTTGACAGTAAATACCGACACAAACAGATCTTATGGGGAAGAACAAAATTAAACCGTACTAGATATGTCTTTGCTAGAAAATATATGTGGTATGTACAAACAGAAAAAAGAAAAAGAAACCTGTCGAAATCACTATCAGCATTATACCTTTGAAATCAAACTTGTTTAGTTACGATTTAAAGAACTGTGGTTATTTTGATAGGATATTTTCTTATTTATCTATTTGGTATTTTGTGTCTTTTGGTATTTTGTGTTTTTGGTATTTTGTATCTTATGTTATGTGTTTGCATATAACTCAGTTGGTTTGAGTGTTTATATTTTTCAAACTGAAACGACTCTTATTAAATATTCGACGAACTACATCGCACTTGCTAATATAATGTACAGGATGTAAGTCGCCAAAGACATAGAACAGTCAACTTCGGAGAAGGCTCGGACGTAAGGTGACATTAACATAAAACTGTCATAAACTTGTTTTGATTTATTGTTTTAAACTTTTAAAGATAAAGTTCCGTACATAGTCCAGAGTGAATAAATGAACTTCATATAAAGTCAAACTTCTTCTATACACCGTCTCCTATATTTGTCTACAATAATAGCAATTTCGATTTCCTAGTCCCCTTTTCAAGGAGTTATCGATATAGATTAATGTTCAAAAGAGATATTTAATAAAAGCGAAGATGGGACTTTTGTCTTAAGCAATATACAGTTTAGAGTTTGCTATTTTTACATTAACGTTTATACAAACGTGTTCTTGTTCAATGTCTATAAGAAAACAGATTTCAAACAACTCGAAAAAAGTCCATAAAATTAAACAAATCAGGGTCAATCAGTATTTCACACTTTGTTACTCATATAAGTTCAGTGAGAGATGTGTTACCCCTTTGTCCGTTACTACCCACGAGTGTTCGGCTTTGAACAATGTCTACAAAAGAGAGACAAAACTATTAACTTTTAGACACTGATTTGCAAAGCGTATGAAATTTGCAACGTTATTTTATGTATATGTGTATTGAAAACATTAACTAAAAAAGCTTATTACGAATCTGGAACTACATTGACAATTATTTAAATTTTCATTGATCATAACAAAGCATAAGGAAACAAAATGCGTGTATTATAACAGTTTAATACTTTCTATATAATTTTGTTTTTGCTCGTTTAGTTACGTCGTAAATCTCGTCTATCCATTATCCAATGCCATTCTGTGGGGCGATTCTATTTCTGGATATACCTGGAACACACGCAAGCAAATGTACGCCAACTTTACAATGAAACATAAATCTTGAACAATTCGCAGAGGAAAGACGTACACACACTCTGTACGCTAAGCAGTACTCACATTTATTAATGATTGTGTATGTTTTAGCTCTTTTGACGTAAATGGAAATCATTGATCAAGTAACTACAAGATATGTACATGAAAACAATTAACTGACATGAATATCGTTCTTGACATATTAACCCAGAACTACATCACGCAATATTCTAATTATATGATTTCAATATCAAAATTGAAACTGACACAAAACGGTTGTTGCCTTTTTCGAACAATTTAATTCATGCTTAGGTTTCTTGAACTGGATCTCGAATTGCGTGCTGTCTTGCAATACTTAAGTGGTAATGTTGAACTAATTTCTTGCCTCTACAATGCATTGTACTGATTCAGTAATTGCCCTTCTGATATAATTGTACGTCTTTATACCAATGATTGGGCAAACCCTTTCTTCAATGCCAAGACAAAAATAGTAACCCAATATATATATTTGATGGTCATTTAAGAACATGTTATGTTAGTCATTGAACGAGCCAATTTAAACACACCAGACACGCCATGGGTCAATCGCGACAAATAATGAAGTATATAAAGCATTTGATCAAATTTACAATTAAGTTCAATTGTGTCGACCATGCGTTGACTGTTTTATACAACATTGTTATCATTTCAGGTATTGTTAAGAAAACATAATATTGCAAAATTTAAAAGTCTAACAGTTTTACGTATGAAGGTTAACATGTCATCAAGTTATTGTTTAAAGCCCTAGCCATGTAGAATTCATATATTAAAGTAAAGATTTAATAATTAGCCCAATTACAATAAAAAATTAATAAAGTCCTTATGTGTACTTAAATCAATTTTCGTCATGGTTGTTAGTCTTTATTGTTTAAATTCTCTGAACCAATTTTATAAATCGAAAGCAGTACATTTTTCTTAAAGCATTATAAAAAAAGGGAAAACAGTCGAAGCAAAAGGTACCATAATTATAGCTTTTTGCGTTGTTACTTAACTGTACGTTTCTTTAAACTTAGATAAAAATTAGGGGATGTGCATTCAGAAATAATTGTAAACTGAACTAAATTACGTATGGCAGTTTTTGAAACTAAACAAGTATAAGTATCAATCTTTCGTATAATGATAGTTACAAAATAAAAAATAAAAAATGAAAACGTTCACTGATATGTTTGTGTAAGACTATCAAATAAAAATGTCTTATTCCAAACCTGTCTTGATAATATATGTACAACTTGTTTTTGTTAATTAGAAGGTAATAGGAAGACCACGAGTGATTTTATTGACGAAAATATCGCTAAATATATTGTCCGTTTCTCCTTATCATATTTTCGTACCTATATTAGTTGTTGCAAAAATTGGAGATTGTGGAAACGGGAAACAAATTAATTAGCTATTTCCTGTAAATATAATTCGACAGCCTTATAATATCATTTTCTCCACAAGGACAATGTCGTCATTTGTGCATATTTGTGCAAATTCGTATAAAAATTCAGCATAAAGTTAATGTAAAAAATATAAATAATATATTTACTACAAAGCCGCAAAGAAAACAAAGAAAGCAATTTTCACAATACACGGAAGATGTTTGTATGTAAACATGCTTCAAGCAGATCCTGTTCTGAAAATGATAATTAAGGACGTTTTCGGTAGTAATTTCTGCGCATCATTCAAGCACATCTAGGGGAGATAACCGCTCACTTTTACTCTTCAAAAGTCGATAGTTTAATATTATTCGGACATTTCAAAATTAACACAGAAACATTTTTTTCAAAATTTTGACATAATTTTTTTGTGTCTTATTAAGTGAGTAAGACATGAATTCTAAATATTTTAAAAGAAGTTTTATGATTTTTGTTTACAGTTTTGGAAAATTGGTTACCATTGAAACTTCATTTTTATTGAAAAGTAGCCGACAACCTTACCTTTTCTTTTCATTTTCAAGCTCGCCATTACATTCTACTATGGATTTTAAAAAATAGAAACATTCTATGGAAGGATTATTATTTAATCTTAATTTATTTGCAGAACATGTGTGTTTTTTCTTTCATTTTTACCCTGTGAAGAAATTCAAAATGGCTGTATTGTGCTGAAAAAATTACAGAAGGAATAATAACTGAAGTATACCATAACATAAAGTTATTTTGTGCGCAAATCCATGTTTGTTATGTTTGTGTGAAATATCTGAAATATTTTAAGTGACTAAATTGGGTCATTTTGTATGATTCCACCAAATTGGTTACCATGGAAACTTCATTTTTTCTAAAAAGGTAGCCCAACAACCTTACTTTGTCTTTTCATTTTTGAAATCCTCATTGACTTCTACTACGGATGTCAAAAAAAAATAGAAAATTGTATGAAAGGATTATTATTGTAGAAATCGTCTTTAAAAAGCTATCGTCATATATCATCGTCCATCATTTTCCTCATTCAGAGACAATCAAGATATATCAATTAGAAGCTCCACGTGATAGGATTGTGATACTTCTGTCACCAGAGGCCCATAAGACCCTTCATCT
Source organism: Sinonovacula constricta (assembly GCA_007844125.1). Taxonomy (NCBI): domain Eukaryota; kingdom Metazoa; phylum Mollusca; class Bivalvia; order Cardiida; family Solecurtidae; genus Sinonovacula; species Sinonovacula constricta. Next base: position 27,903,237 of record CM017566.1, on the reverse strand, counting down.
TCACCCTCTGTTACAACTGTTACACTGCTTATTTTAAAATTATTGGCAATGTTAATTTACGTGGAGTCTCAGGGCTAAAATTCGTTATTTCTAATACCGAATTTACGTTAATTGTCACACAGTTCCTTAACATATTATAAAATACAAAACAAAATAAATGCAATAAACACAATTAGTGTATCTTGCTTTGAAAAATAACAAGGAACTAATTTATATATTTGTTAATAGACAGTTCGCATAATGAAAATATTCTTATTTAATCCAATTTATTTATATCACAAGAAGATTCATACCGTAATGCTTTTCCTTATTGTGTCAGTAAAGAAGAACATCGATTACAGTACAAATTGTGTAAACGTCTAACAAATATTTCAATATTCACCACCTTAAATATTTGCAAGTTGTTGTAGTTGTGTTGTTGGTTTCCTAAGCGAAGAATTTCGTACCAATATTTGTGTTTCATAATGGATTGGTGCTTAAAATGAAAAGTAAATAAATGCTTTAAAACTACACTGTATATAATTTTATTTGTTTTGATGAAGTTCCCCAGCCAGACATATTAAAAAGTCTTTATATTTTAAAGTTGTGTATGCAGGGTGTTAGGCAATATTTGATCTTTTCACTGATCTTAATATGGTTTATCATTAAAAATGACGTAATTCAAGTAAAAACGAATTCTTTACTGCTGCCTTAGTAGATGGTGTCTATGGTACTCATAACCACACACATGAAACCTATATTGTATAAACATGGTCTAGTTTTAAAATACCAGGTGGCTTCAAATCGAAAAGAACAATATAAAAAAAAAGTCATAGTGCGAATTCTTACAGATGTGATTTATAAGTTCTACAATTTTATCCGTTTTCATTAAATAAATTGCGTAAAACAGGCGTAATAATGTCACATGTTTTACATGCAATAAATATATGAAATAGTTGGCTTAAAATATATCAATATACATTTTAGTCACACAGTGTTATTTATTAATAAAATAGATTAGGCCTGGAAATGTAATTAATTTTTAATTTCCAATCTGTTCGAAGAAGTCAGTATCGAGACAAACACCCACTTTAGTTTACTTATTTTGTTTAAAAATTATATCCAGACATGTCCCACTTTGTATATTAAAACACCCATCCTTTCTTTGACATTACTGATAGATGGAATGCCTTAGGAAAGCTGGTATATGTAAGCAATTGTTTTGTTTACAGAATTTGGTTATATTGGTGTGACAAATTCACAAAAAGGACATTGTCTTTATCAACTTGTTTAAAGCCTTAGATGTTAAATATTTGCAATGCATTTAGTCATTTTCAAGCTTAAATCCTTGCTTTAATAATATTTCCAGATTAAGTCAATCATCATTTTTTTTCAATTATTCACAGCCTCCCTTTAACTTCATCATTAACTATTCGCCGTCTTATATAGCAGTACCTTATTAATTTAAAACTAGAATAAAGATACACTACCTCAATGAAGAAAACGAAAGCACTTTGACAATTATTTACCATTAGACCTGCAAACTGCAAAATAAGGACAAAATAGTTGAATGAATAAACATCACTTGATAATAATATAAAAATATCAGAGTCTAATCAAATATTTAAAATAAGGGACATTTCATCGAGACATTTATAAAAATGTATGTTCGTTTATTGTTCAAACTATCACTTGACAGTAGTAATCATAGTAAATGCCTAGTCTACTTTGCATTACGATCATTTTACCAAAAGTAAAACTGTCATGTTTAATGTCTAGATATTTGGCATTTAATGATTAGAAAATGTAGTACTTGTCGATGAAGAATAAATTTATTGAAGGTAAACTATCCAGAAAAAACAACATTTCAAGCAACTTGTTTATATATGTATGCTTGGTAGTTTTTAACAATTGCAGTTGTTGGTGGCATTCATTGGTATGCTAAGACATGGGGAAATTATCCTTCAATGGTAAGTTATAGTTCGTGATAAAACAAGTCTTACTTTTATATTTGTTCTGCAAAGACATCAGATTTTCCTGCTTATTCTACTTTATATTTGTTTTAAGTAGCTTTATTTCGGAAATTACTCCATGTTTCGATATCGGATTCATATTAACAAACATCACTTAATTAAAATCGTTTATTTAGCCTCAACGTGAGAATAAAACACTTTTCATAAACAGCTAGGCGTTTGGAAGTGCATTTTCTGAAATAAAATTGTCAACTAAAAGGCGGTAACTGTGTTATGTCTGGTCTCTTTGTTTATGTCATTTTTATATTTACCCTGTTTGCCTTTGCCTTTAGGCAGATAAGCTTTAAGTCAATAATAAACTTTTAATAAAATTCCTTTTTCCGACAAACCACATTAAATATGCATCTTAAAGAATGTGTCTTCCACGTAGCATAGTTTTATAATCGAGAAATATTGTTGGAATTGCTTAATTAGAACATTTTAACTGATCGCGTATTGAAATCAATGCATTTGAAAATATTGTTATAATCCGTGTTTTTCGATCTTTTTCTAAACTGTAGATGTTGCCATTGAAAGCGTCGTTTCTAATTTTCTATATATTATAAGAAATACGTTTTGCATGAAATATATTAATAATATTTTGATGTCATATATGAAAAAAACCGGCTGAAAAAATTCGCATTCTCCGCCAACAGGGTCTAGAACTCTAAGTGCACAAGCAATTTGTAAGGAAAATCGGCTCCTAGCTTATCAGTCAAGATAATTGAGAAATAATCATGCACATCTGAGACATGTTGTTTTGCCTGTACAACTCTCACAGATTTACAAACATAAATGATTGACAGGAATTTCAACGTTAGAAACCGTTCCCAATTTAGTTTCTGACACATTATTTACGAGGTACGATCAAATCATCTTGTCTGACTTAGGTTAAATTATCGACCACACTGCATGTGAATGATCTCATCCATTTCGAGAATAATGAGTCGTTTTTTATGACGTTGTGTCACTTCGTTTACTAAAAAACGTGATTTTCCAAACCTTAACCATAAACTACTCATTAGTTATGGCTAAACCTGGTTTTACATAAACTTCTTTTCGAACCTATTTGTCCTGATAATGTTGTTGATGTAAACTCAGATAATGTGTCAATCATTATACGATATTGTCTAGTCAATGTAGATGCAATCAGTATCGGCTAGACACACAAGGGATGTTACATTTCAGTCGTGTCTAAGTTGAGAGAAAGAAACGTATATATATTTCCTCTGCAAACAGCAAACACCAATCCACGCCCTTTCATCTTTGATACCCCCACCAAAAGCAAATGGCAAACAAATGATTCTAATACTCATTTAGTAAAATTGTTATAGGTATTGGTTAATATATATATATATATATATATATATATATATATATATATATATATATATATATATATATATATAGATATATATATATATATATATATATATATATATATATATATATATATATATATATATATATATATATATATAATATATATATATATATATATATATATATATATATATATATCAAAGTCTCAACCACTCAACAACCCATAACGATTTTAGATTTAGATTAAGCTTAAGCAACAATACTTAATTTTTAAAAATGGATATATTTAATATATTTATTATATGTTTCATGTGTGCAATTTTGGTATAACTTTATCTTTATTTGTAACAATTTTTGGACAATGGAAAATGTTATTACTATATTTAAAGTGTAAATATCCGACGCACAAAGTTAAACAAACAAAATTAATGTTGTCCTTACCCTTGTGTTTTTTTTCAATCAGGAATTCCTGAGTATTGCAGAACAGACCAAAATTTTAAAAGGCAAATGACTTAGGTTGCACATGCAAGCCAAATGTAAAAGTAACAACAAATCCGTGATGAGCAATCCCAACAATTACCGCCTTGCACCGGTCAGTCGGCAAAAGGGACCGACTAAGGTGCTTAGACTGATTTTTTCAAGCATTGGAACATATACCCAAAGCCTTTAGTGTGTTTTATTTTTAAATAGTAATATAACTACATGTGTGGTGGTGTCATAGATAAAGATGTCAGTACATGAATACAGAAGTATTACCTAAGCTTATATAATCAGGGGCAACATAGGTATAAGGCCGAGTATATGTTTATCTATATCAGAGGCACCACTGCAAAGCGCTCTTTTTATTGACATTAGGACGTTGGTGACGTCTATAAAAGTAATATTTTATCGTGGGACCTTAATCGAATAGATTTATCATTATTTATTCTGATTTTAATGTGTTTAAAATCTAATTAGAATTGTAATCCACATACACGTTGTTGGTTTGCGCTTGAACAATATACATTTTATACGTTCTTTTTATTTATACATCGTCAAGAGATATATTCTTCAAATTAACATTTTTTACGTCTCCTGTTGATACAGAAACTTGTAATAGTTATTTTGAATTTTAGCTGCGCAAATACTCCTCGGACCTTATGATCGTTACTTAATTGCAAAGCAATCTTTGATTGGTGCGTCGTTAGGTGATTTCTTCTAAGATAAAACTTCTTACATAACACATTAAAGCATCATATTAATCTTCCAGGTTCAACTGTTGCTAATTTTCAAAATAAAGGATTTATCTTGCTTTCCGTTGCAGAATTCTATAATGTAATGCATTACTGTTTTACAGCCAAAATGTATCACTTTATCGCAATTAGTTTATGATATTCACAAGTAGGAAGATTTGAAGACACGTTTAGGGATTGATATCTCTTCTCGCGCATTGTATCGTTTGATAAAAAAATATATAAGAGTTCAATAGATTGAAAAAATACAAATCAGGTCGCCGTTGTTATGGTTTCTTTTTTTGTTCATGTAGTAGAACACCTAGATAATTAAAACACATTTATTGTGATAGAAGCATATCTTGATAATCCGTCCGTGAGACCAAGTTTATGAAAATCATAAAACAATAAAATTGAGAATCCGTAACATTTCAAGTTATGGGCATTAAATGTAACATTGATATTAACATTTTGATCATTCGGATCTGTATGATATTATTAAGGCGGACATATTTTGTAAGCATGCAAAATTGTTCCTTTCAGAATTCTTTAAATGCTGCCTCTAAAGACCAACTGTTGGCAACATGTAATATGAACAAGCTAATAGCTCTCAGTTGTTTTGGTTTAGCCAAAGCTACAGGTGATATAACGACACTACTTCTCATCCATCTGGTTATTTCAGGACCATAAATGTATTACAAACACATACAAAAAATTTGAAATTATCTTAAACAATAATTTCATGAAGATGACAAACCTATGCGCAATTAAAGAGCACATATTAGATTATTACCATATTACAACATACAAGCATTAACATAGATGCATTTTTGCTGATAGTAAGTAACACTTTTAAAATAGAGCTGGATTTTCTTATCAAAGTAACACACGATCTAGCAGAATGTTCGCAAGCTTTATTTTGTTTTCTGTATCACAATACTGCCAGATTTTTTACGTGCATATCTTAAACATCAACGCATCGTCAAGTTATTTGAGAAAATACGTCGCTTTGGGGGTGAGCAGTTGAAAGTAGTCTAAATTAGTGTCACATAAAATAAGACGTAATGGAAATGTTTTCTCTTCTTTATAGACTTTTCTCAAGAAATGGGTTTCTGTGCTGTTGGTTTTTCAATTAAAATTCAAATTTACCGATCATCTTTTAAAGCTGTTTCTAAAATTTACGATGCATCGTCGGAAGCGGGATGCATTCAGACACATCCTGACAATCTCGAGAGAACGATTTGCTTTGATTTTTACGAACATCAAGCATTTTGCAATATGTATGTTTAAGGCTTGATTCGATTTTCTTCATGCATTAAAACGAAACTTAGGCAAATCCTAATAATCAAGATTTTGCTGTAGATTTCTATACTCTCGCAGCGATTTCTTTAGACATCGTAGATTGCTAATATATTTTTTGAACCAGTGATTGATAACCTACTGTCAATACGGAAAATTGGATAATGCTATCCCTTGGTATGAAGTCTCTTAAGCATCAGGAATGCATAATTTTCATTGATGCATGAAATCGTTATTAAAGTAGCAATATATAATAACCACATGTCAAAAATTAAAAAACTTAGACGTACAACAAAGCAAAAGGAAAGATAGAAGTTGATGTGAAAGTAAAAAAAACAACCAGTGAAATAAACGTTATAGGAAAATATTCTCCGCTTATATTATTATTTTTATTTATTAATATTATTAGTATTAGTATTTATTTATTTATTATTATTATTATTGTTATTATTATTATTATTATTATTATTATTATTATTATTATTATTATTATTATTATTATTATTATTATATTCAGTCACCTACATTATAGTATAATTTGTATTATATAGTGTAAGAATGTATATTGTTATTAATGTAGATGTGTAGTTGCTAGTGTTATATTAAATACGCATAAAATATAATATCTTACAACCTTATTAAACGTGTCAATGACTTAACGCTGTATTAAGACAATTATTCTATGTTTTTTCTTAAGAATCCTTAACCTTTAGTAAGATAAGAACACAAAAAGCAAGGAAGTGAAGTAAGTATCCACGTCATTAAATATCTTATTGTTTCAACGGTGTCCAGTTGATTCCTTTTAATATTCTAACAAGCAATATTTTTGCAATATGTGTAATTTAATTTTTCCTTCTCTGTATTTAAACTTTTCGGGCACATAAATTGACAGGTTGGTGTTATTGAAAATATTCAATTTGTAAAGTAATTTTATAATTAGCAATGAACCAATGTTATATATTTTCATGAAGAAAACATGGCTTGTTTTGCTATATCTTAATGCTAATTCTTCTCCAGTACAATTATTAATTTGATATATTGTGCTCGTAAATTATAAATAAAAATTGACAGATATTACTTTTAATCGCAGTTACTTTCAGACAATTACATTTAGACCATTTAGAAAATTGCTTTTCCAACATGAACCATCTCATGCCCATCTTTGTTGACATACCTTGGTTAAGGTAAAGACTACCGAACAGATCAAACAAGACTGATTATGTTTTGGCAATATGTTTTCCGTCAGGAATGTTGGTCGTGAGATTGATGATCTTATATTAATCTGAACTTCTTTTGTTTGTAATGAAAACCATATCAACAAAACAAACACCCTCTTCAGACCAGACGATTTCGACATCGAATCAACGAACTACAGAACAATTCCCGTTGTTCAAACGCACATTAATGTAGTGTTCATTGACATATTGTAAACCAGTCACTGTCGGGTCTGAACTTTATAGAGATATTATCTTGAATATGTGATCAACTTTAAGAGTTAAAGTACGCTAACTAAAGGTTCGAGTTTATTTCCAATTTGAAATATGAAAAAAGGATATTGAAGAAAATATCCTCTCGCACAACTTACCCTATTGTGCCAATAATTTTTCCTGCTTGTAAATATACTTTTCATTTGATACATAAACAGGTTTATATTCAACCTCGATTAATTTAAACAGAAGAAATGCATTATTTTGTTTTTGAAACACGTTAACTGTCAGCATAAAAACAAATTAAATCGGCGAAAAGCTTATTATTTAATACGCCATTGAGACGTTATTATTCAGTATTCTGGTCGTATTTTTAATCAACACATTCGTCATGAACACACACAAATACAACCTTTAAACCATTTCTACCGCCTTACTACTGCGACCAATGATCAAGGGACACATTAAATTGCTTCAGAGGATTAAAGGGCATGCTGATTTGTAAATGCGGAGGGATGTCACACAAATGTCGAATGTCATGCAAGATGACCAATTCTTCAAGGCAGCATTTTGATCGACACTATGTCGCGGACTCGTAACACCTCAGACTGTTTGCTTTCTACACAAGTTTGAGTTCCGTGTTGGGGTGCAGACCTGATATGGGACGGTATTCCGTCATAGCTGTACATTGTGTAAAATTCCCTATCGTGGGATATGGTTAATAAGGAAAACTTACACCTTTGTTGTAGAAAGTCTCGGTTGGATATTAAATATATGACAGATTGCAATGCTTATGTATTCATCACTTGTGAATATAATACGCTTAACTGCAATTGCAGTAAAATCAGTGTTTAATTGTTAGTGGTCAAAACGTCAGAAACATATATAGCAAAGTGAACTTCAAAGGTTCGGACTCTCGCTAACAGTTGTGCTGAAGAAGATTGCTGTAAATTTAATTGAGAAGTACCATATATAGCGTAATACGCATAATCTGTACTTTTGCTGCTGCAGTCAGCACAGGTATAAACTGAATAACAAATCCAGTAATAATATTACTTGACCAAAAACCTGTGATACCATCCATTGTTTCTTTCTTTACAATGGAAACATGGCATAACCAGTAAAAGAATTGATACCTGAAACACTAAATGGAAAAATGTCTGCAACAGAAAGTAAAAATAAAAAAGCATATAAAAGACACATAATCCTACACAGAAGGTTCTTGACCATTACGGTCATCTACACAGCTTACAAATAAGATAAACAGTGAAATGCTCGAGATGGTCATGAATACGTTTCCAGTGAGCTGGCGACATTCTTTGAGCTGGCAAAGAAGTGTGTATGATGTTGTATGATTCCTTCATTTTTTAATGTTTAACGAATTGAGGCAAGTTATGTGATACTTACAAAATATTCATGATCACCAGACATACATTACATTATCAATTTTAAATACTAACTAAGCTTAAAGTTGGTATCCGACAATATGCCTATATGGAGTTTATGTAACAATATTTTACCACTACTTTAAGGAATAAAGGAATGATTTCTGCATAAACTTTTACTTTAGTTTAGTAAATCTTGAACACGTTTAACATTGTTAGACAGTGCACATCGACATTTACTATTTTGCCATATGACTTTTGTACATATTAACTTTTGTAAAAACATTATCAGGTCCGCAGAATTAGTATTATAACATTATCTTCAACTTGAAAATATAGATTGAAAGATTAAGGAGTGTCAGAGAAACACATGGGATGTTTTCTCAAATCTGTTTATTGTGATTGTGTTTTTATTCTAAAACCTTTCCGACATTCTGTTTATAAACACAATTCTTCAAGGGAACCTGAATGACATATGACTTGATTTAGATCTTTCAAAACAGATACTTCATGTCACAAAGCGTTCGCTTAAGACTTATTTTTCGATAAATGTGGTCCAAAATAAACACAAGGAGATGCTGTCATGTTCAGCTTGTGTATACATTTTGATTTAAAATGTAATATGCTACTATTAAATTGAAGTGTCTCTAGAGTAGTCCGCCATCTTGCCCTCCATTAGTGCCTCATCAAGCTTACAACTATATATTTCAGAAAACATACTTGAATGGTACAGCGTGGAATTTTAAAACATTTTTATGACATATACTTGAGAATCCTTTAAATGAACGTCTCTGGTGTATGTTTTGATTTCAAAAATCTTTATCTAACTACGTCAGATTTCTTGTTTGAATACATGGCCATTTTTTCGACCATTTAAATTTTATCTGTATTTATGTATGACAATTTTGTTCAACAGAGAACAATATTCTTTGGAAATAGAAAGCAGGACACACCTTACACTTTTCTTTTAGTATGTGTCGTTTTACCGGCTTATCAGTTGGGTTATTTGTTATCAAAGCGTTCGCTTATGATTAGTAAATAAAAGTGCATTATTCTAAATTCTGTCTAGCTAAAAAGAGATGATTTGTTTTAAACATATCGTTAGATTAAATTGATCTTAATTTATTTGTTTGCCTTTTTGTTACACCATGCCTACATACTTTAAGTCATATTGGCGACGTCCATTTTAATTGTTAGTGAAGGAAGAGCGCAAGCAACTCTAACAGCTCGGTCACATGCGCCCTTGTTAATACAACGACTTAAACAAACATTTTAAAGGCCGTGTCTGATACATAGCTTATTTTTATTATATAGGGATGTTGCTTAAACCTTTCATCATAGAACAATATAAATGATCGGTTATTAAAATCAATTAACTTTCAAATCTTGCTATAATTCTTGATTTTCGATCATTTTGTCTCATGCAGCGGCTGCCATTTGAAATTGTTTCTATTTTGTTTAAATTTTCGTTGAAATACGAATTGCATAATGTATGTTTTGATGTCATATCCGGAATGAAATTGACCGGCTGAAAAGAATACACATACTCCGCCACCAGGATAAAGAACTCTAATTGCACCAGCAATGTATCGGAAACCAGCTCGAAGCTTATCAGTCAAGATGATTGAGGAATATGCCGCAACGCTGAGACATGTTGTCTACTCAAATTATTAACACATACATTTTGCCTGCACGGCTCTCACAGTTTTGCAAGCATACATAATGATTGACAGTCTTTCAAAAGTGGAAAACCGTTCCCATTTTATTCATCTGGCACATTATTTACGAAGTACGATCACACTTATCTTGTCTGAATTGAGTTATTTTATACACCACTCTCCATGTGAATGATCTCCCTTAACCCGGACCATCCTTATGGAACATGAATGACATTTTCCTTTACGATTGTTTACCTTTTTTCATTAAACCTAACCATTCGTCAGTGATAACTAAGACTGAATTTACCCAACATTCTTTTTAATCTATTTGTCCTAATATTGATGTTGATGTACATCCAGGAATTGTCAATCATTATGCTATCTCGTCTAGTCAATGTTGATGAAGGGTTGATGAATCAACATCGATCAGACACACAGGGGATGCTGCATTTCAGTCGTGTCTAAATTTAGAGAAAGTAACGTATTTAATTTGTTTACTCTGCAAACAATACACATCGGTCTATGCCCTTCCATTTTTATACACCCTAATAGACGAATGACAAGCAAACGATTAGTATACTGATTAATTAAAAGGTATTTATTTAATGTCCAGATTTATATGGAGTGCGTACTGGTTGAGAGTTTAATATAGCATGCAAAGGGATGGAATGGACTTTTTGTATGTTGTTTGGTGATCACATTTTCAAAAATAAGTATCGTTGTTTAAGCTTCACCGTACACAGGTTCTACATAGTGAATTAGTTTTTCGAAGAACAATAACTTAATCCCCTGCTTATTTTTATCAGTATAACAAAAGTTCCGACAACTTGATACATTTAGAATATTTAAAGTTTATTTCAACAATTGAACTATCTTTCTAATCAAGTTTACATGTTTGTCTCTATTGTTATAGAAACATTAGGTTTAATTGTAACAATTGATTGCCAAATGCAAAATTTTATCATGCTATCACGTATCAAACATTTTCCCATGATAGAAGCATATCTTGAACAAACAGTCCATGAAACAGATGCTTCTTTTTTGTCACGTTGAAAATCTTTATTCAACACAATCGCGATTACCACAATTGGTTGCAAGATTGTTCATCATAGATTGGATTGTTTTTCTAACTTTGATAATTGACATCTGTATAAAATTATGAACACGGAAATATTTTGTTAGCATGAAAAAAGTTTCCTCTCAGAATTCTAAAAAAATATAAAAACATATAATATGAATATGCTTAAACACATTTTTGTTTGGGTTAGACCAAGCTAGATGTTATTTAACGACACTTCTACCCCTCCATCTACCTAGTACCTCAATAGACCTTTCAAATTATTTTCATCCATATCCTCTATATATGCGCATGATGCATTATCGAAACACACACGAACAGTTTAGTCTTATCTTAAACGTTGTCATTGTATAAAGAAAAAAACAATTCGAGAGCAAATAAACAGCATATACTGTATTATAATCACATTGCAACATACCTGCATTAAATTAATTGCAAGTTTGCTGGAAAAAAACGTTGCATTAAACGAAAAGATTTCCATGACAAGTCCCACAAGTTCTTGCAGAATGTTTGCAAGACATTTTGTTTTTAGCACACATTGTGTCAGGTTTTTTTACCTAAGTAGTTTCAACATCCAAGCATCTTCGCATTATTCGAGAAAATACGTCGCTTCGGGATTATCCGTTTAAAGTAGTCTAAATTAGTGTCACATAAAATTAGACATAATGGAATATTTTCTTCTTGATAAACTTTTCTCAAGAAATTGGTTTCTGTGCCATTACTTCTAAATTAAAATCAAAATTTACCGATCAATTTAAATTGTTTCTAAAATTTACTATGCATCGAAAGAAGCGGGTTGCATTCAAATACATATTGACAATGTCGGGAAAACATGATTTTAATGAACCTCGAAAGTTTTTTTGCAATATGTTTTGATGTTAAATGCTCTAGTCAATTATATTCATGTATTGAAACGATACTAATGCAATACTAATAATCAAGATTTTAAAGAAGATTTCTATAATTTCACAGTTAAAAGCGGTTCCTTTGTACAACATATATTGTTTATAAAGTTCTGAAGCAATAATAATAATAATAATAATAATAATAATAATAATAATAATAATAATAATAATAATATCAATAATAATAATAATAATAATAATAATAATAATAGTAATAATAATAATATTGTATATTATTCTTTTTATAAAAATGTATATTATAAGCAAAGCTGTGTAGTTACTTTGTGTAAAAATAAATAGGCATAAAAAGGGAACAACTTACAACGTTACTTCACTAACTTTATACCTTATTTTGGTAAGGTACCTCTTTAATTACAACTGATAATCAATTGAACGACATTTTTGCAATACGTATATTTCCTTTCTCTTGTATTTAAACTAGTTAGCAAATATAATTATATTGCGGTGGTTATTAAAAATATTTGATAGTAAATTAAAATATATTTTACTACATCATCATGCAGTATGAAAACTTCATCTATATGGCGCCCTACCTATAATTAAAATGCAACTTAATTCGATTTCAAGGGTAGAATCAATATTATATTTTCTTCATGGAGGGAACGTGGTTTGTTTTTCGAGGTCTTACTTTTGAGTTTTATTTTCGCCATTACAACTTGAGGATCATGCATTCTCGTCGAGTCAATGAAATAGATATATTGAGCTGAGCACAATTACAATCATTACTTTTAAAGGTTGTATCAGACAGTTTGCCTATATCTAATACATGAAACAACGTCTTACCTCGGTGTTTAAGAATGTTAGCAATATTGCTGCATAAACTGATATCTAAGTTTAAATAAAGGCTGTTTATAATATTAGCTTAATTGTAAGAAGTACAAATCGTGAAATATATCGCATAAAAGCACCATTATTTCCAAATCTATGAATAAGTACGATGGGGATATTAGCTACAAATAGATATCGACGTCAGAGCTGATTACCCGAATGTCCATGTAAAATGATCTCAAAAGTAAGTGGTCAGGTGATTTTTTTAGTTTAAAAATAGCTAACTGTGCAGCGTGGCTAGGATAGGAAATACCTGTTTGCAATGACAAGTTAGGAGTTATGCTTCACTGTTTAAACAGATTTACGGCATCCATAAACTGTATTTTGCAGGACCTTTTCAGGTTTTTTCTCAGATAACAAAGTAAATCATTGTAACCTGAAAACGTTTAATTTAATTTTTGTTACAAACTGTTGGACACCACCTTTAATCACATTTACTTTTAGACAATTACTTTCAGAACCGGTTTTTAAAGAAAATGACTATTGCAACATTAACCGTCTTATACACATCTGTGTTGACATAACTTGTTTAAGATGAAGATCAAACGATTCTAATTATGTTTTGGCAGATCGATCTGTTTCCCGTCAAGAATGTTGGTCGTGCAATTGATGCCCTCATATTAAACTGAACTGTTTGTGTCTGGTCTGTACTGGAAACAAAATCAACAAAACAACCACGTTTCTCACACCGGTTCAGTTTGATAATGAAGCAATTAACCACAGAACAAGGAAGAACAGTGTTGTTCAAAACCCCATAAATTTATGGTTTTTATTTTTTGATTGACATCTTTCAGAAGATATTGCGTTAACCAGTCACTGTCAGGCCTGAACTTAGAGATGTTAGCTTAAATTTTGGCGACGAACTTTGAGATTGATTTAATTCGTTTACGCTGACAAAAGTTTCGCTAGGTATGTCCAATTTGAAATAAAACAAAATAATATTTAAGAAAATATCCTCCAGCACAACATTCCTTATTGTATCTATTTTTGCTTTCTTCTCGTAAAAAGATGTTATCTTTGATTACTGAAGCAGGAATAATATTTGATGTAAATAAAACGTATGCGTTGCTTGTTTTTTGAAACATTGTCAGTATGATATAAAAGCTGCATTAGTGAAAAGGTGAATATATACGACTCAAAATACTAAGTTTCACAACGTCACTGCCTGACTATTTCAATTAATTATAAGATACACAAAAAACCCACTGCTTCATAGGTTTGAAGGTTTTGTCAAGTTGAACGTGTAAATGCCAAGAATTGTCGTACACGTGTCAAATGTCAGGTACGTAAACTGCTTTTTAAGACATCATTTTTAGTGACAATCTTTAGGTGAAATCCGTATGGTATGCCGGTTCTTTCATGATTATTTTCTTGTAAACGATCAAAATTTTAGGTTTACCAAAGCTACGCCAACATCGTATATTATTTAGAAGGATATTTTTGTTACATTGCACCGAAACAGTTATGGTGATATTGTCGACGTCCAGCTAATTATTGGTTAAAGAAGACCTACGTCCGGGTAGAACCACCGGCACACCGCAGGTAAGCTGGAAAACCTCCTCACATAAAAGTGATCCCACACGGTAAGGGGCTGAGGTGTTTCAAGTCAGCGACTCAAAACGCTTAGCTACGGGCGTCCTCTAGAAGGATATTGATTGACTTACATAATAACGTTCCTTCTTGCAAAATAGGGCATTGACGAAATAAAGACTCAAAACGTGTAAATACTCTCTACCTCAAGAAGACATAACCAACATTTACCAAATAAGTTTATATCTTGCCATTTACTAAAGAAGAAAAAAAAAAGAAAGTGCTAACGTATTAATTTATAATATACTGGTGTGCTTCAAATCAAAGAAAGACGGTACTACTGTTTATATGATTCTAAACTATGTCACCCCTTCCACAAGTATATGAACAGTGACTCTGTACGCATAACAAACTTTTACCTAGTTGGAAGCAGTCTAGAAAAAGCAAGAATAATAATAAAGAGTATTATTATAAGAAATGAAGAAACAATTACATAATTTAACAACCTGCAATTAATAGAGTGCGTTGATTCTGCTGATTTATCAAACATGAATATAAAACAGGAATAAGAAGAACATATGATGATAATGAATTTTATTAAGTGGGGCTCCGGTGTCGAGATTCAAAATCTCAGATTGGTCACTCTGCGGACTGCATATCTATATCTATATGTACCGATTGGTTTGAGGCCGAAACTTGGCTACAGTCCTTATGTGAAAATGTATTCAAGCTGTCTCGATTTGTGCTAGGGGTTCTTCCCAGACATTCGTCATACATGTAACGCTGTCATTTGTTTTGGAAATAAAAGCAAGCAAACAAACAAACAGAGGTACATCAGGTCAAACAAAGAGCGTAACGGCATGAATTTAAATGTATTTCAGCAGGTACACCTTTGTGCAAACAGAAAATGATCGGCACTCGAAGCACATGGAATTTTGCAAATTATGTTCGTATAAAGTTCATGTGCATGATAATGGTCGCATAGTTGTGTTAACGACAATAGTTGTTCAAAAATTCCACATAATGGTATTTGGTTTATGGGCTTTTTACACTTTAAATAAGGGTGTCTTTGTTGGATATTAAATATATGACAGAATACAATCATTATGTTTTCATCACTGCTGGATATAATAGGCCGAACTGCAATTGAAGTGAAACCAGTGTTTACTTGCTTGTGGTCAAAAAGACAAAAACAATTATATTAAATTAAGTTTCCTAGCTTCTAGTTGTGCTATTTAAATTAATTGAGAATAGTTTGAGAAATACCAGATAAAGTCTAATTTGAATATTTTGTGACTGTTTCTGGTTCTGTAGTCCTCAGTTGTATAAAACTAGAAATTAAATTCAATTTATATGACATTTCTTGACTGAAAACATGTGATACCATAATACTCTTAGCTTCATTTACAAAAATGGAGTAATATATACCTTCATCTCAATGTATACGTGCTTCAGAAAAACAACAAAGTTACGAAACTAAGATGTGCAAAGTCACAGAGCAAAACAAAAATGACAGGCACAAAAAAGGTTCCAACTTCAGTATAAAACATGGCATAGTCAGAAGAAGATAAGAATCACTTAATGACAAAATGTCAGCAAAAGACACTGAAAATGAACAATAGAAGGACAAACAACTTAACACAGAAGGTTGTTGACCTATAAGGTCAAACGCACACCACAGCTTACAAATAAGATTAATACAACAATGCTCGCGGCTTTAATGTAGTATGTGAACGTGTTTCCAAACAAGTCACCTGGCGACATTCTTATGTAGCTGGCAAAAAATGGGATAATAAATTATGCCTTTACATTTTCACTGTTACCAAATTAGGGCAAGTTATTTGTTTCTTACAAATATTTACGTTCAGTTGACACACAATTTATTTCCACTTTAAATGCTATTTCACTTTGACTGCTTTGCCTTATGACTTTTGAACATATTCATATTATCAACGATTCAATGATTTGCAGATATAGCTAATAGGTTGCATGATAATTTGCCTTTTTTCAGGATGTATCAGGCATGCCTATTTTGTTTTCACGTTCCTAAGAAAAAAAGCACTATCTTTATCGGCAACAAAAATGTTCAACCATATGGGTCGACGAATTTGCATACATTTTGATTGACGGATCGAGAGGTCGCGGGTTCAAACCCCGGTCGGGTCAAACTAAAAGATTTAGAAGTTGGTAGTAGTGACTTCCCTACTAACGCTAAGAGGACAGCATTACGCCTTATTCGTCGGTGTCAGTATAATGTACAGGTCGGGTTCAGTCCCTGGATACCTCATTAGTGTCCCTGTGTTATAATGATAGAAATGTCGATGCACAGTATCGGCAAAAATGTCGGCAAATCTCATTTTGATTGAAAATGCCTCATGTTACAGTCGGTACTTTGCTACTTTTAAATTGTAGTCGTTGTCTCTAAGGTAGTCCTCCATCTCGTCCCTCATTATTGCCAATCCAACTTTTAGCCATTTTGTTTGATATTTTAGGTTAATGGTACATTGCGGAAGACCTTACTTAATTCAGAAAATACCAGAGCCTCTCCATCAATCATTTTTTATATATCAAATAAATCAAATCAATCAATCAAGTTATCTTAAAATAATTGAGAAGGGGAAATTTCAGTTTTGGAATAATTGATAAACCAACCGATATAAATAACAAGATTAATATTACTATTTGTCAAAGTCGTACATATTTTTTTTCAAAATGGACATAGGACATATCTGATACTCTTTAAATTCTTTGATGTTTCAATGTTCACTTATCATCATTATATTTTATGTTTATAGTAAATATCAGATTTACATTTTATAAACGAACGGAACTGATGGCACAAAATTATTATAAAATGTCACAAAGCATAGAATGTTTATTGTAATTGAGTTAATAATAATAGTTATTTTATATGAATAATTTTAACACACAAGTCATGTCAACTTCATTTTAAACCTATAAGGCCGTAGGACGTATAGCTAACTGGTTTCTGCTTAAGTTGCCTACATATAATGAAATAAAATACAAACATTATTAATATACCATGTATGTGTCATATAACAATTTGCGCATGAAATAAACCATTTATATATATTTAAGAAAATCATTTAGATAATATCTCGGGTGTATGTTTTTAATGCAGAAAGCAGTCTCATAGGCGAACCAAATTACGTCAACTTTTATTGTTTGAATGCATGGTTATATTCTTCTCAGATAGTTTGATTAGTTACACTAGTATTTAACCATGTAAATGTATTTATATATGTATAATGTACATGTTTTTCAACATGAAACAACATGCTTCTGTAATAGGATTACGTTCACAATGTTCGTTGTTTAAATCCGAAATTTACAACATATTGTCAGGACAAAGTGAGTATTTGAATGCAAATTGATTTTCTATATGTGAGCAAATAATTACAATACTTGTATATTCTGTTACTTTTCTAGGCAATAAAAAAGGTTGTATTGGAGCTAATGTATAAAGTGAGGCTGTATTGTGTATGAACCAGGGAGTAGCACACATTTGATTTCATCAATGTCTGTTGTATTGCATGTTTACACGTCAAGAAGTTTAAATTAAAGAATCGTTAAATTATTATATCAGATACATGCATTAAGATCTAGTATTTTCACAATTGACTTCATAAAAGGGTTATGGAACTCTTACATGCTGCTTTCACAACAACAACGCAAAAGAGTGGCAATGTTATTGAACAGTGAGCGAGAAGAAAACCAATTGCTGAGACATGATAATGTTAATCCTCCCCTGGGTGCTCAGTCAGGCTGGCGTCAGGTGGTGATTGTTTAATTTTATGTATTAATAACTTTTACGATGAAAGACACGGGCTTAATAAGTGAGGATTTAATTTCGAAACTCTGGAGACACATTGCCAGCTTCTACAATTAAAAAGTGTTATGCTTGAACTATTACATTTAAAAGTTCAAACGCAGTGCTTAAATAGCATCAGTTCAGTTATGCATGATAAATATAAGTTTATTTAGGGCAAACTATGAATATATTACGGCTAACATTTGAGCTTAATACAGTACTGAAAATCATGAAATTGACAAACGGAACGGAGTGGAAATGGAAGTGAAACGTTTTTCGTTTCCTGTTGAAACGGAAACGGAACGGAGTGGAAATGGAAATGCAACGGAGCGCTACAAACGCTTGAAACGGTGTAAACGGTATAAACGCTATAACCGGAGCGCTTGGAACGCTAGAAACGGTAGAAACGGAAAAATCGGAATGCTCGTAACGGTAGAGTTATTTTCACTACCGCTTCAAACGTTTCTAGGTCACCCGATTATTTATAGTAACATTTCAACCGTTTCTTGGTACGAAATAAATTTAAACGAACACAATAACTGGCTTCAATTTATCAACACAAACGCGCTTTTATATGTACTCTGCAGAAAGAAATAACATAAATTATTATCAAAAAATCGTATTTATCAAACTTGTACATTACAGTTCCGAAACCGCACGAGTTGTCCAAGTCATCGTGTACCGATTTAACAGAAACTGCACTAAAAATCACTCCGCACGATAAAACACGCAATTTAACTATAATATTGCGTTTCTGTCGAAACTGATGTTTTAATTAATTCCAATGAATAGCTTAACATCCGCCTTGGATCGACATTCTTAGTCTTCATTGTTTGGCATATGAAGATAGTGTGTACACAGCTGTCATTACACGTATGCGCGCGCAATGTCGCAGCATTTCCCGAGTTTGAATTTTCGCTAATTACTTTGTAGCTGCATGGTCCGTTCCCGGATCAACTACGCCAATCATTTTTGTGTGAACATACTTGCTTAAAGTATTTTTCATTTACAAAGAATGCATTGCGTGGTACAAAATAAAGTAACTTAATGAAATTAAACCTCAACCAAAAGAAGGTAACACATCTCATATAACACAAAAAAAAATAAAACAAACAAACAATGCTCTTTATTATTACAAGGTGTGACCCAAACAAGAACCAATAACATCCTCCCCGGCACTCAGAGCCAATGACAAGTATGATCCTAAAGTTCAACGTCTGAATAACCATAGATTGCCAAATAGTGCACGTATACAATCATCGATTGACAGTTAAATGAAACAACCGTGATAAAAACTTACATCACGATAAATATTAAAGACATAATAATCATTACCGCCATTAAATTCACCTGATCACACATGATCATCATCAGGATCCCATATTACTTATATAATCACCACTAATCATCATCAAAAGCAGCATCACCGGCATCACGATCTACATCATAATCGTCATGAGCATCAGCATCACCGTAACCGTTATTACCATTTACATTATAATCATAAACAGCATCGGTATCACCGTCATCATTATCAGCAGAAGCAGCAGTAGCAGCAGCAGCACCGTCATTTACATCATCATTACTTTAGTTACAGGGGTATGGATATGTATTTTATTTTATCTTGCCTCTTTGTCAAGCAAAGTTTCTTCTACTTCTAATCTTAATTGTTATATATCTTATAATGAACAATGTTGTAAATTTGGACAATAGTATCAAAATTCCTATTTCTAAATGCATAGTTCCCATAATGCGCTGTTACATATATAGGATTAATCGGAATTCGTGGACCGCGATTAAGAATCTGCATACAACTTTTGACTTTACTTGACTTGCAACTATTTGAATGAGGCCTGGCTACGGCTCATTTTCCCATTCATGTCTTGAATGTTCTATGCCAAAATGTGGTCTAATGAGGGCCCTACCGGGTACTTAATTTTTGTACCCATTTAAAGATAGAAATATATTAATTTCAAATATATCGTTTTGTAAATTGATATTATGTTTCTCCATGCGCGTGGGTAGGGTTCATGCCATCATAAAGTTCTACTCTAATTGAATCCCTAATTTTAAGACATGAGCGGACACCCCAACTAATTAAGCTAATTGGCAGTTTTATGACACCTTGTTTGTCTAGTGGACAGGAAGTGTGACCGTGTTTTGGCGTCTTTTCCACTTCGCAAGAACACATGCATCCTCTATGCAGCTGTGTTTGAAAATGTCACCTTATGGCAGTCGCGTGGTTTATGACCTTCACCTTTTAAAGAGCAATATGCATTGACTTACGCGAGGACAACAAAAAGGACAAAACACTAAGGTGCACGATATCTTTTTTGGCTCATAAAAGGACCTAACGCTATATTTAGTAGTAACCACAATGGTGCACCCTTTCCCCACCCACTATTTTTTAGTTTAAGAAGAGGAAACGTGGATGTGGGGATTGGGGATTTCTTATAGTAAATACTACATTAATTGTCGTGTTTTTGTAAATAATGTTATCAAGAGAAGACACATCAAGGAACACAGTCTAATGTATATTTTCATCTCGTGTTTATTGCAAATGTATTATTTCAATGGCTCGCCTATTCTTTTGTAGTTAATCCATACCTTAAATATAAATAATACCTTTATAAAAGTGTTTATGATCATTCAAAGGACTAAAAAGTTTTTGTAAGGACATTTATATAAGTAAAAACATGCGCAGTCTGAAATATTACTACATAGTACAGTTTCCTCCCTCCACTATCATTCCTTTAGAACTTATATTTATGCCGGGAAAGTAAATCGTCAATAACGTTGCATATTTTTTTCATAGCACACGCCGTTCACGCGTACTTACCATTTTTAATCCCTAAACAGTACCCAGCGTTCACACCCTCTCTCTCTTCTAAATGGCAGCTTGAAGACAATTATCGATCGATATCATGTTGCACAGTATTGAGAGAAATAATAGGTCGGTCAATTTGAAACAAAAAAAATCTTTTCGGCGACTTCAAATGATAGTGACCGGCGATTGTTTCCCAGAATATTCTTTGATGTTGCAGTGTTAGCCAGAGAGCCCTCCTCTCCAGAAAGAAATTACACCGCATCTAATGATTTATTTGTTCACCGCATTTATTTGTTACAACCTTGGAGAAATTAAAATCACATTGATATAATTAGCGACTTCATGTTATAAGTGCGTGAACAATATTGTTAACAGCCGTTTATTGGCGCTAATATGTGCAAACCGAAAACACAACAACACACACTTGTTTCTAAGGAAGTTGTTTGTTATATGAGACTTTATGTATGTGCCTGTTTTCGACAAAACAACATGTTCATGTTTATATGAGATAATCATTTTAACCATGAAATGTGACTGTAGTGAGTAATACTTATCTAAAATTATTGGATATTACACATTACTATCAGTGAGATGTTAAATCTAAAGTCCACCATATAACAAATATCGGAAAGGGGCAAACATTCGCCTTTTTATTTTGGCAGTGGGGATGGGGGTAAACGCTGGGCCTTTTTATTTGAAGGACCTTTTTATTTGAAGGGGAGAAGGGGTGGCAAACGTCCGGTCTGCACTTATAGGGGCGGGGGCAAACGTCCGGGGGCAAGTTTTTAAAAAAATGTGTGTGATATCGTCTTATTTTAAGGTCGGATCACCATTACGCGTTTTTTTGCGGATTTACACGTCACAGAGAAGTAACTTTTTAGGATACTGGGTGTGTGTGGAACACATTTGAAAGTTATTTCTTGTTTGTTTATTCCGGGATATGACGTCTGGCGAAGACAAGTAGGTAGGCATCTTCTCAATACTGCACTCCCCGAATTTTGAGGATTATTTGCAGGTGCTGGTTGTTAAGGGTATTTTTTGTCTGCAATTTCCCTCCGGGTGACTGACACTGAATATCCTCTCGCAAACAATCTACTGCCGATTCCTTTATATGTGATGGAAGACTTTTGCCTCTCCCTAGAATGTTTACTTCTTTCGTCATTTTGCAAACACACCGGAAGTACTTTACCTTTAGAAATTTATTAAACGAAATTTTTAGTCAAAATCGGAACGGAGCGAAACGGAACGCTTGAAACGGTAGAAACGGAAGAAACGATAGAAACGCTGGAAGCGTTTGAAATGCAGCGCTGGAAGCGAATAAAACGAAACGGAAACGCAACGGAAGCGGAATGGAAACGGAGCGGCAAACGCTTCCAACTGAAATGGAAACGAAACGGAGTGGAAACGGGAAAATTGTCAATTTCGTTATTTTCAGTACTGTATAAGGCACGGCAAAGAAATGAACCAATATAATTTTCTAATATACATTTTTGTATAACAGACTCTATATTAGATTATATATTATCTGTTTTTGATTAAACATTTAAAGAAATATGAATCAAAACAAAAAGGATGGAAATTTATACGAAAAAAGAAAAACGATTTGTGTGTGTTTGAACAAATTCAGTGTCTTGAAATTCCGAACAATCCAATAGTATGCACGCGCCGGATAAACAGTCGGTAAAACACACCGTAATTGTTATTTCTCATTGCATTCGCATTTTTTAAATTTGTAATTATCAAACTAGATAATTGCTTGAATTTTAGTCCTAAATGTGTACTTACTTTCGATTTTATTTGCAGAAACAAAAACATTTTTTATGAGATCAAAAACATTATCCAGACAACAATGACTGTAAATTTTATTTTTATAGTCGCGTCTTTTCTCTGATTAAATCAAATTGATCTAAGTACTTTCAATTAACATCTGGAAAATGCACTCTTCATTTGCTTGTTGTTTGTTAACACTCTTTAAAACGTTTGCCAAGAAATTTATTTCAATTCGATAAGCATGTCTTTCATTTTGCTTCCAAAATAGGTGTTTACTGTTTTCGTTATTTGCTATTCGCTATTAATATATTTTGATATATGTTTTGATACATGCATTTATCTGAACGAATAGGTTTAATTAATCATCTTTTTACTTTTTCATATTTATTTTGTTACTATATATCTAGCATCTTAACTGTCAATCTTTTAAAATCGATTATTACGAAAAGAAACGCCCTTGTCACCGAACGGAATAAAACAAAATTGGCCTTCAAAATCTTCACCCGTGTGTTGTTTAAATGAGTCAAGGTAACCAGCTTCACTGTGCTCAATGTGCAATAACGCATTAAGTATAAATTGTGGAATGTATTCAACATATTTTGCATTACATGTTCATTCCTTAATCAAATGAATCTTTTGCCTACTTCTGTTTTTTATGTATAAGATCTAGTTCGATGTACATGAAAAGCATTTACCTCTATGTGAGCTATTTACATTGTTTTGGAAAGTTTCTGTTTAAATGTTCATTATTATCGACCAGAATTTATGCTTTTTTGTACGTATTTTGAAAAAAATGTACATTTATTATTTAAAATGATGTCACTACTATTTTTACATATCACCTACCTTTAAGAATAATTATATTATAAGTTACAATAATTACATTTGATATTTTTTCGATTCATTAAATATTGTTAAGTGCCGAAGCAGTGGTCACCGCAATGTAGTGTACATATTTCTAATAGGTAATTGAATTTATTTCTATTGTTTAAAATAACATTTTCTGTTTATTTCAGTATTTTCTACGTAGACAGTTACATGTCTTAGCCGGATAGAGACGTATTTTTAAACCGTTTGTCTTTAAGCAAGATCTTCAGGAAATGCAAAATCTGAGCTCCGGAATAAGGGCAATGGTGGTAATTTTTACATAATATAATTCAAATGTAATAATGTTATTCTTTTTACGTAATGTAAGGTGTTTTGATAATTTAACATTTGGCATTGGTTATATTTATACCTTTGTCCGGTGTTTGTTCAAATGTTAATTTACATTGTAATTCTTTACGAATACTTTAGTGATTTACCTACTGTTTACTGATTAAATTTTTCATTGCCTTGAAAGGACATAACCAACCGATTCAATGAATACAGTTTTCAATTATCAGAAAACTGTTTTGTTATTCATTGTACCCCATGCATTTACGGCGATGAATGTAATAGATTGACTATAACATCGTTTGCCATTTAAAAGATCTGATTGCATTTGCCAGACGCTCAGATGGTTACCTGACGTCCCACTGCTTGCAATAAACATATAAGGAGTGTTTTTCTAATTACTTCTTCAGATCAGTAAGGTTCTAGCATGTAAGCTGACAGGACTCCTGACGCACTCTTTCCATATTAGAGACTACATACGAGCCAGGCAACTTTAAGTTCGTATTTACAAAAAACAACTCACAAATACTCAGGCATCTATAACGTATCGAATGCAGCCAAATGCAACATATGGAAAAATGTCCAGCCAGTCCTTGGCTCGAGCCCGGGTCCCTGCGCACATATATCGCCTAGATACATCGGCTACCTGTATTGGAGAATAACTAATATAACTATTGTGGATAAATTATAGACACGTGTACCTAAAGAGAACTACACAAAGCGAATGTAGCCTGTGTAAATTTCTTTTGGCTGATGGGCCACAAACTCAAAGAAAAAATTGGATATAATTAACTCTTATGTGCACCTATTGTATGATAATAAACTATTAACACTAAGTTAAACTAACTAATATATAATATTTTCCCACAAACACATTATATGTATATTTTACAGATACGAAATCAGAAAACCGCAGTGTAAAATATGGATCATTGTAGTCAATCTTTTAATATATTAAATATAATATTGTATTCGTCACGAATTTATCCGAAGAATATATTAAGTTAACTAACTTTGTCAGATCTTCACTCTACATGCAGTTGCTTTGTGGTATGTGGTTTTCGATGGTATGTGAGCTGTATTGTGATTCTTTTGAATAAATTTAAAACTTATTTTAATAATACAAACTGAAATTGTCAACTTTTTGGTGTTTGGCACACTGTTCGTAACAGACACGTTGCGGAAATAGTAATCAGATTATTTCCATACGTGTTAATTAAAGATATTGTTCTGAGTTACAGAATACCTCTCGGCATTGTTAAGTACAAAGCGAGGACAGCTCATCTCTCTCCCCTTGACATCTCTTCACTTAACGCAATCGGGTTGCCAATGTTTCTCTTATTTTCTATCCTTTCTTAAGGCTTGGCAGAGCGGAAAGTACAAAATACTATACGAGGTACAAATTGGTATACGTTTGTATCAAAGCCAGGCTATTAACACAATATCTTGCCTAAAATGGAATTGCTGTTGTAAGACTAAATAAGTCAGTGGGAATAATTAGTTTATAAGTTTATATAGTGAAAGGAAAAATATTTTCTGTTGGATATAAAAGGACATAAGTTTGTATATCCTCTTTAGCAATGTGTCCCCCAAAATGAATACCATTGAAAGAAAGGGCAATGTCGCTAATGCGATTTTTGGTCCAGATTTGTCTCGAGAAAGCCAATCTATGTGTTTAAGGCAGTCCGGGCATAGCATATACTTTTTATATGTACTTGTCCTTTAGAGAAGTTTTGCCTTATTTGTTAATACATGTAGATTTGTTAACAATCAAAACGTTAAAGCCAACACGTACGCACTGCTAACTTTAAGTATCAATAGAAGATGGAATAATAATCAAATTGTAAAACAGCCCATATCAAGTTTCCGTTGACACTTACGCATAATCATGTTCAATTAAGACAAATCAGCGGCATGATTGTAAAAGAAACATTTTGCTTATTCCTCTAGAAAAATGATAAATGCATTAATATTAACCAAGTTTGAATACATTGTAGGTAGTCTTTGTTTTACTGTGGATGAACCGATAAATAAACAAAAACAAATTTGGCGATTAAAGAGACGTTAAAAGTTATGCGTCGAAAAGAAAATCCAACAAGGTATGACACGTGCTAAGGAGAAATCTAATGCGATAATTTATTCGAATATGTTTTGAATGATTTGAGTAAGCCAAATACTGTGTTCTTTTCTAAAACAAAACTTTGATACAGCACTATGAATAATATTGATTTCAACATATCCTAAATTTGCTAACGTATGTAGAAATATTGTTGTCTGGCAAAAATTGCACTGTTTGGTTCTACAGTTAAAAGTAAGTTTTTACTTATAAAAATAATAAAGTCTTTTAAATTTGTCTCAAATGTCGACATTATCATATTCAATTTCTGACAGGAATTTAAAGTGATTGAGACTAGTATTTTTAGAACAAAGCACATTTTTGGTTGCACGGATAGCGTTTTCTTTTAGATAAAAATGTTGTTTTTGTCCTTAAAGACAATTACCTTATACGTAGATAGTATCTAAGTGTCTTTTAAAGTTTACTGCAAAGTGACATTTATCTTGGTGCCATACTGTAAATAATCCTCCAAAAACAAATATCGTGTATTTTCATTGGCGTCGCTTGTATGGTTGCATTTTTTAAAAGAATAACTATCCTACAGTTATCTTTTTGTGGAACGCGCAATTATTCGGTTCTGTCATAGCATGTCTTTTGTCGTAAATTTAACTGACGTTTGTCGAGTATGATAAATCATATCGGAAGCAGAATTCGTGTTACTCCCGGTAAAGATTAGTCGAAAAACCCATGGTTAAACTTTATATATTCAAATTTGTTAACAATTAGCAATCACATTCTCTCCTATTTAATATCCTTATGCTGATTATATCGGGTTAGATCCGTCTCATGCATAACTTTCATCTTCATTTTCATTTTTGTTATTTTGTTATTTCCTTTAGATTTTCTTGTGTATTCTCATAAATTTATGTATTTTTCTATGGCTATGCGGAAGGCTGGTTTCTGTTTCCTGGACAGGGGAATCTATTCGCTGCCAACATAATCCCAAGTAATTTATTGTGTTACTTCATAAAAGACAGAATATTGCTTGCTTAAAATGTTACAGAAACAATAAATGCCTTATTGATATCAAATTACAAAGAATACTTAAGATATCAAACAATGTCCAACTATATACATGTGCGTGACGCGGCCCTTGAAAGTAAATTAGGTGCCTGTTAGATCTTCGAAATAAATTGATATATTTTAAATCAAGGATGTAAAGACACAATTTAGGTATGAACTTTGACCATTTCAACTTAGAAGGTATGGTTTAATTCTAACTCATTTCATATATCATCCACGATCACAGTCATCATGGCCATAGGGCGAATACATTTCTTCTTTTTAGCCAAAGTAAATAAATAGATGATAAATAACGCAATTTAAGTAATTTTTCAGTGGATGGCATAATTAACAACCTGCAGTCCAGAATACCAGTATAAAGAAACTAGGGCAAATATATATTTACAAACTTGACTATATAATCTTTTACAGAAAGTTTAGGTTGAAATAATAAATAACGTATGTTCAACATGTTTTATTTCCTTATTTGAAAAAATTAAATATAGAGGAAGCAATTTATATGTACAACTGTAAATCTAATATGATTCTCTGAAATAAGGATGGAACAGTCTTTTGTTTATCCAAATGCTATCTGCAGTGTAATCTAAAATAAATATTGAACTCTATACAGTAGCTTAAAAGGAAAAAAAAAGGCAGAAAAGGTTGGTATTGTTGTGGTTAACCTGCTTCAAAAAACAACAAACATGCATACTTTATACAGCACGCAACATAGACGTTGATAATAAAAACTAATGTACCATACTTATTGTGTGGCATTCTGCGTGCTTTTATTAATATATTATATGCAGTAAAATAAGGGTCCCTGAACAATGTATAATGCTAAGCATGCGATATCGATATTAAGCAAATTCCTTTACTGATACGTATACATGGCAAGATAAGGTACTTGTTGTAAAGCTGATAAACATTCATTTTATACGCCTTTAAACATAGGCGGGACCTTTTATATGTTTACATAATACAATGGCAAGTACCGGCTATGCCAATTGACTTGCATGCTCTCTGTGAGCGCACGCTTGTGTGTGTGCAAATGCATTTGTGTGTCTGCTTGTATGCGTGTGCGCGTATGTATGTCTGTGATGTGTTACTGCGACACTACCGCGGCGGCGCCCAACTTCAGGGACGCACATAATCGTCCACATCGTCATAGGTCTGCATAATTGTTTTATTTCTAGTTATCGTGATCATATTACTTATTATTCCTTTGTTAAAATATCACTTTCTTATCTTATATGACATTGGATTGGAAAAGTTGTTTCAATAGCCACATATATATCTTTATATTGCAATTAGTCCACGTTGTCAAAAAACCTGCCAGCTAAAGGTATTTTTCATAACGACAGTTAATGTTACTCATAAAACATCTAAGTATCAAGTGAATACTGCGTTTGTTTTTATTCCAGGCACATTTGGTCTGTATCTATTTGTTTGGATTAATGACTGTTTGTTATCAACTGCCAGCATTATTTTGTGAGTGTTATCTGTCATATACAGAGTGACATTGTTACATAGCCCAGAAGAAGATAAATATGTCGACTCTGATTAAACTTCGTGTATTATCAGACACTTTTCTTTTATGATGACAGATGTTTCTGTAAAACGATCGTGCGAGATTATTGTGTAGCAGATAAACATGTTGCTTACTCGAATGATAATTTCTTAAGGAAACGAATTTAAAATTAAAATGTTTCCATACAAAACTTATATTAACACTCACTATAAAATATAATTATGTTTCTGAAACTATTGGTATATGCATGCATATATGAATTCAATAGCAATATTAGAAATATTAGCAATATTAGCAATATTAACTTATATGTCAATATTATTAAGATTAACCATACGTGTTTCGTTTTAACGTTTTTTTGGCTCATGGTTATTCATTATCATTTTGTGAAGCAATTATAAAAGAAACGCGATGGCAGAAAATCTCGATAAATGCATTAGCATTTGCATAAAAATTCGTTGTTAATCAAACCTCGCTACTGATTGGATTAAAATTCATATCAATATTCGTAATGCATCATAAAAATAATTTCCTTTTTTTGCCTGTTTTGATCATGCGACCAATCGCATGGAATTGAAAATAGTTAAGATTAATACTGTTGGAAAGAAACAAATTGTATGATTAAATTCAATCAAGTTTCAGGAAACTGCTACAAACAAACTTGTCGGTCGTTTAGAAAAAATACAAAATGAGAATGTATCTATACAAATTTTGTATTTTCCGAAGATGCTTAAGAACTAACACACATTTTAACTAATGAAAAGAAGAAAGAGGATTTCTTTTCTATTTTCCGAGATTTTGCCCAGTCAACATTGATAATATGAAACATCTAAATTTGTCAGGAAAATACAGATAAATCAATGAACAAAGAGTTAGTAAAACAGTTTTCAAGTTAATGTATATATTTTCACCTTTTTAAAATAAACGACCTTGACAAAACAATTATTACTTTTCTACACAACAGTTAAGTATTAGACGACAACTAGGAAAAGAAAACAAAATCCATATTTGCACTATACACTAAAAGTTCATATTCTTCCATTGTAATAATGTATTTTGCTGCTTATTGTCAGCGCAACAAAATGACACAAATGCATATATTTTTAGCCTTATTTGTTTACCAATAAATTAGGAATATTAATGTCGAGGAAAGCCATTGTATTAACGTATATTAGGTTTTAAAGTTATTATCTTGTTTAGCTTTATCTTCGGCCTATTTTTATATAAAATCTTCTCAAACTTTTATTGTTTTTATTTGCAGACCATAAAAGCAAGCTTACCCTTATGGGCGAAAAACCTTAAATGTACTTTAAGAAAATTTGAACAAGGTAACGCAGCCGGATGCTAGTATAACATTAATGCATGGCATCCACCTGTTTATAATAATGTCATTCTAACTTATCGTTATTTGAAAAACCTATTAGAACGCTCAGCGTAACAAGTAAAAGCAATGTCAAGTTCGAACTGAATTGAAGGAATAAATCTCTTGCCGCCAATAAATCTATGCTGTAGATTAACAAACAGGTATATTGTTTAAAGATTTAACAAACATTTCTTTTTTGGTGAAGATGTTTATAGCAAACGCGTAGTTAGCGGTCAATGTATTTTTTAATCGCTAAAATAACTTTTATCAAAATTTGGTTAGCTGTGGCAAAAGCTGAAGACCGTCGCAACGTTTTTTTTTATTACATCAACCTAAAAGAACACGATAATTTGCATGACATCATGTTCATTATGTGTACATCTTGTAATCAGAAGTAATATTTTTAAATGCTTGATTTTAGTTTCATAAAGTTGCCTTTTTAATAAATATATTAAAATACACACTTTTGACCAACCGTGACCATGTCAATTTAATCAGGCTCAAGACCATGTACACTTAATTTGCATGCTTTGCTGATATACGTGTTTTGAACAGGCTAAACACATCTTCTAGAACCTGCAATGACAAATGTTCTACTTTATTCAGAGGCAAAAATGCTCTCAGTCATTGCTTTATCTAATTTTTCATTGCGAAAACACAAGTATAAACTAAACACGTATTTATTAGCTATATATTCAGCTTTCTGACCGCATATATTTAACCCATGTAGTTTATTTACCTCGACATTTTATGCTACATACAATAGAAATACATTGCATTCGTAGTGTCATTGTTACGTATAAGAAACACATACAGCAGTCGAAATTTTCAGCTCGGGATATCGGCTTGTTCTTTAAGTCTTATGTCATGATGGCATGTTGTAAATCATATAAGTTGCTGACAGTTAAATTTCCCGTTTCTTTATTTTTGTGTTAATCGTTTTGTTTGATTGACGCAAGTGTAGCAATGTAATATGATAAAAACAGCACATGTATTTTAGATTGATGTTCAATAGTGTCAACTAGATAGCTGGAATATAAGACTTGAAGATGTCTAGTGCCAAGGTCATGCTGCTAGAGATCGGGGTCCGGCTAGGGCAGGAGTCGTTCAAGAACGTCATGCTATAAATATATACACACATATAATGATACACATCATAAACACCATCGTTCTATAATCCTATTTTGACGGTCTCCTTTTTGATTGCACTTGCACTACACCAATATACTCCGGTCGTATGACATCAGAAACTTACAAATAGGACAGAAAGACATTTCTATCTGTATCCTGCCGAACTTCCCATCGGTGTCAGTTAGTAGAGTTTGATCGTCAAGATGTCTATCACGCTTCCGCCATAATGTCAACTGTCTACATACACTTGCATGCTCTTGGTACGTTAACATATTCTGTTAAAGTAGTTTTTATGAGATATATCAAAATTACGCGTTACAAAGTTTCAGATAACTTTTTTGTTTAGATTTTTTGTTTACATCAAATAGTTTAAACAGTTATCCACTATAAGTCATCAAAATGAACATATAGACTTATGAAGAAGCAGAATCATATTTGTCAACGTATACAATTAATGGCATGCGTCGTCATTTGTCCTATCTATATGGTTTTATTGAAATTTGGTGTCACGCCAAGATAGAAGCAATAAAGACACTGACTTAATACTCGAATGAAGTTTGCTTACATCGCACCAATAAAATAATCGATCCTGCTAATGATAATAATCATGTCTCCCTGTTGGGTTTATGTCATTAACGTACACGTAGTTTGATTACAAGTAATTTTAGTCAGTGATGCAATTAGGGAACGTGCTTCCTAAATAGTTGCTCGTTTGACAGTAAATACCGACACAAACAGATCTTATGGGGAAGAACAACATTAATCCGTACTAGATATGTCTTTGCTAGAAAATATATGTGGTATGTACAAACAGAAACAAGAAAAAGAAACCTGTCGAAATCACTATCAGCATTATACCTTTGAAATCAAACTTGTTTAGTTAAGTTTTAAAGAACTGTGGTTATTTTGATAGGATATTTTCTTATTTATCAATTTGGTATTTTGTGTCTTTTGGTATTTTGTGTTTTTGGTATTTTGTATCTTATGTTATGTGTTTGCATATTATAACTCAGTTGGTTTAAGTGTTTATATTTTTCAAACTAAAACGACTCTTATTAAATAGTCGACGAACTACATCGCACTTGCTAATGTACAGGATGTAAGTCGCCAAAGACATAGAACAATCAACTTCGGAGAAGGCTCGGACGTAAGGTGACATTAACATAAAACTGTCATAAACTTGTTTTGATTTATTGTTTTAAACTTTTAAAGATAAAGTTCCGTACATAGTCCAGAGTGAAAAAATGAACTTTATATAAAGTCAAACTTCCTCTATACACCGTCTCCAATATTTGACCATAATAATAGCAAACGCCAACTTTACAATGAAACATAAATCTTGAACAATTCGCAGAGGAAAGACGTACACACACTCTGTACGCTAAGCAGTACTCACATTTATTAATGATTGTGTGTGTTTTAGCTCTATTGACGTAAATGGAAATCATTGATCAAGTAACTACAAGATATGTACATGAAAACAATTAACTGACATGAATATCGTTCTTGACATATTAACCCACAACTTCATCACGCAATATTCTAATGATATGATTTCAATATCAAAATTGAAACTGACACAAAACGGTTGTTGCCTTTTTCGAACAATTTAGTTTATGCTTAGGTTTCTGAAACTGGATCTCGAATTGCGTGCTGTCTTGCAATACTTAAGTGGTAATGTTGAACTAATTTCTTGCTTCTACAATGCATTGTACTGATTCATAAAATTGCCCTTCTGATATAAATGTATGTCTTTATACGAATGATTGGACAAACCCTTTCTTCAATGCCAAGACAAAAATGGTAACCGAATATATATATTTGATTATCATTTAAGAACAGTTATGTTAGTCATTGAAAGAGCCAATTTAAACACACCAGACACGCCATGGGTCAATCGCGACAAATAATGAAGTATAAAACGCATTTGATCAAATTTACAATTAAGTTCAATTGTGTCGACCATGCATTGACTGTTTTATACAACATTGTTATCATTTCAGGTATTGGTAAGAAAACATAATATTGCAAAATTTAAATGTCTTACAGTTTTACGTATGAAGGTTAACATGTTATTAAGTTATTGTTTATATCCCTAGACAGGTAGAGTTCATATATTAAAGTAAAGATTTAATAATTAGGCCAATTACAATAAAATTATAAGTCCTTATGTGTACTAAAATCAATTTTCGTCATGGTTGTTATTTTTGTTTTGTTTAAATTCTTTGAACCAATTTTATAAATCGAAAGCAGTACATTTTTCCTGAAGCACTATAGAAACAAAGTAGTGTAAATTAACCTTCCTATTGTAAACAATGAATTATTAAATGACATTAAAGATCGCCGACGGCATAATTTCATAACAGCTGTAATATGACAGTTACCTTTCATCATCCGCAGTGTGTCGGATAATTATCATTTTATAGACAGTGGTTAATTTTATTGTACGGAAATAGACACATGTTTAAGATAAGTTTACCTTTAATTCACACTTAACCAGAACTCAGTCATGATCACATCTCTGTGTGAAGGCTAAAGTTTTGACACCATGTTGGTCTATTTTGCTTTCAAATTTGAATAAAATTAAAAGGGTTAAATTTTTAAATGATGTTCTGTTTATATAAGTTAAAGATTGTTTTGCCTTCACAGGTGGCAATATATGAATTTTTATATAAAACACAACAAAGACCTTGGAGACAATCACTATGTGAGCTTTAAAATAGTAGTGTAACAGTCCAAGCAAAAGGACTTACTGGTCCATAATAATAGCCTTTGCGTTGTAACTTGACTAGATAAAAATGAGGGGATGTGCATTCAGAAATAATTGTAAACTGAGCTGAACTACGTATTTTCAGAATTTGAAACTAATTACGTATAGGCATCAATCTTTTGTATTATGATAATTACCACAAATATATGAAAAATTCACCGATACGCATGTATGAATAACAAATAAAATGTCTTTTTCGAATTTGTCTTGATACTATATTTATTAACGACAATTTGTATTCAAATAGATCGTTTTCCTTTTCATTGCTTGCATTTGAGAAACTCGTCATTAAATCTATCTATCTATCATTAAATCTATCTATCTATCTACAGAGAGAGAGAGAGAGAGAGAGAGAGAGAGAGAGACAGAGGGAGAGAGAGAGAGAGAGAGAGAGAAAGAGAGAAAGGGAGAGAGAGCAGGACTTCTTTCTTGTGGTTTGTGGTTTATAAATTCTGGAATTTATCATTTTGTCATTCATTTAATAAATATGAATAACAGTAAACATTTCTTTTGTGTAACAGATAAATGCAAAAGTTTGTATGACAATATCAACAGAGTATAGAAGAGTGTTTATTAATAACGTAAATTGGACCTGGCAATGTAGGACATGTTTAATTTCCAATCTGTCATAAGCTGTCAGAATCGAGACAAACCCCATTTGCTTTTATTTATTGTGTTAACAAATCTCAGTCGGACATGACCCATTTTTTTATCAATACAACCATTTTTTTGTCTTGACTGATAGATGGTTTGATTGGAAAGCTGGTATTTGTATAAAGCAACTGTTTTGTATTTTATAGTTTGGCGATAGTGATGTGATGGAAACATTAACAGACATTGTCTTTGTCAATTTGTTACTTACCCTTAACGTTTAGATAGTTTAGTAATGTATTCAGATATTTTCTAAGTTGAAACATTGCTAAAATAGTATTTTTATAGTAGTGCATCATCAACAATTATCCATTAATGACAACTACACTTAATATCGATGCACAGTATCGGCAAAAATGTCGGCAAATCCCATTTTGATTGAAAATGTCTCATGTTACAGTCGGTACTTTGTTACTTTTAAATTGTATTCGTTTTCTC
Source organism: Sinonovacula constricta (assembly GCA_007844125.1). Classification (NCBI taxonomy): domain Eukaryota; kingdom Metazoa; phylum Mollusca; class Bivalvia; order Cardiida; family Solecurtidae; genus Sinonovacula; species Sinonovacula constricta. The sequence goes on along the minus strand of CM017566.1, from coordinate 27,867,995 downwards.
TTAGGTAGTCCTCCATCTCGTCACTCATTAATGCCAATCCAACTTTCAGCCATTTTGTTTGACATCGTAGGTTAATGGTACATTGCGGAAGACCTTACTTAATTCAGAAAATAGCAGAGACTCTCCATCAATAATTTTTTTATATATCACATAAATCGAATCAATCAATCAAGTTATCTTAAAATAATTGAGCAGGGGAAATTTCAGTTTTGGAATAACTGATAAATCAACCGATATATTTAACAAGATTAATATTTACATTTGTCAAAGTCGTGCATATTTTTTTTTCAAAATGGACATAGGACATATCTGATACTTTTTGATTCTTTGATGTTTAAATGTTCACTTAACATCATTACATTTTATGTATATAGTAAATATCAGATTTAGATTTTATAAACGAACGAAACTGATGGCATAAAATTATTATAAAATGTCACAAAACATAGAATATTTATTGTAATTGAGTTAATAATGATACTTATTATTTTATATGAATATTTTTAACGCTCAAGTCATTTAAACTTCATTTTCAACCTATAATGCCGTAGGACGTATAACTAACTGGTTTCTGCTTAAGTTGCCTACATATAAAGAAATAAAATAAAATACAAACATTATTAATATACCATGTATGTGTCATATAACAATTTGAATCATGAACTTAACCATCTACATGTATATATATTTAAGAAAATCATTTAGATAATATCTCGGGTGTATGTTTTTAATGCAGAAAGCAGTCTCATAGGCGAACCAAATTACGTTAACTTTTATTGTTTGAATGCAATGTCATATTCTTCTTAGGTAGCTTGATTAGTTACACTAGAATTTAACCATGTAAATCTATATATGTGTGTATAATATACATGTTTTTCAACATGAAACAACATGCTTCTGTCATAGGGTTACATTCACAATGTTCGTTGTTTAAATCTGAAATATACAACATATTGTCAGGACAAAGTGAGTATTTGAATGCAAATTGATTTTTTTATATGTGAGCAAATAATTACAATACTTGTATATTCTGTTGCTTTCCTAGGCAATAGAAAAGGTTGTATTGGAGCTATTGTAAAAAGCGAGGCTGTATTGTGTATGAACCAGGGAGTAGCACACATTTGATTTCATCAATGTCTGTTGTATTGCATGTTTACACGCCAAGACGTTTAAATTAAAGAATCGTTAAATTATTATATCAGATATTTCAGATGCATTAAGATCTAGTATTTTCACAATTGACTTCATAAAAGGGTTATGGAACTCTTACATGCTGCTTTCACAACAACAACGCAAAGAAGTGGCAATGTTATTGAACAGTGAGCGAGAAGGAAACCAATTGCTGAGACATGATAATGTTTATCCTCCCCTGGGTGCTCAGTCAGGCTGGCGTCAGGTGGTGATTGTTTAATTTTATGTATTAATAACTTTTACGATGAAAGGCACGGGCTTAATAAATGAGAATTCAATTTTGAAACTCTGGAGACACATTGCCAGCTTCTACAATTAATAAGTTTTATGCTTGAACTACAAAATTTTAAAGTTAAAACGCAGTGCTTAAATAGCATCAGTTCAGTTATGCAAAGAAATGAACCTTTTCTGAAGCAAAATAATTATCTTATATACATTTTTGTATTACAGACTCTATTCATGATTATATATTATTTTTTTGTGATTAAACATTTAAAGAAATATGAATCAAAACGAAAAAAGGAGAACGACTAAGTACTTTCAATTAACATCTGGAAAGTGCACTCTTCATTTGCTTGTTATTTGTTAGCACTCTTTAAAACGTTTGTCAACAAATTTATTTCAATTCGATAAGCATTTCTTTCTTTTGGCTTCCAAAATAAGTGTTTACTGTTTTCGTTATTTGCTATTCGCTATTAATATATTTTGATATATGTTTTGATATATGCATTTACCTGAACGACTAGGTTAATTATTTTATCATCTTTTTACCTTTCCTTATTTCTTTTGTTACTATATATTTAGCACCTTTAAACTGCCAATGTTCATCGATTATTACGAAAAGAAACGCCTTTGTCACCGAACGGAATAAAACAAAATTGGCCTTCAAACTCTTCACCCGTGTCTTGTTTAAATGAGTCAAGGTAAACAGCTCCACTGTGCTCAATTTGCAATAACGCATTAAGCATAACTTGTGGAATGTATTCAACATATTTTGCATTACATGTTCATGCCTTAATCAAATGAACCTTTTGCCTACTTCTGTATTTTATGTATAAGATCTAGTTCGATATACATGAAGAGCTTTACATCTATGTGAGCTATTTACGTTGTTTTGGAAAGTTTCTGCTCAAATGTTCATTATTATCGTCCCGAATTCATGTTTTTTTGTATGTATTTTGAAAAATGTACATTTATTATTTAAAATGATGTCACTACTATTTTACATATTATCTACCTTCAAGAATAATTATATTATAAGTTACAATAATTTCATTTCATATTTTTTCGATTCTTTAGATATTGTTAAGTGCCGAAGCAGTGGTCACCGCAATGTAGTGTACATATTTATAATAGGCAAATGAATGTATTTTTATTGTTTAAAATAACATTTACTGTTTATTTCAGTATTTTCTACGTAGACTCTTACATGTCTTAGTTGGATAGAGGCGTATTTTTAAAATGTTTGTCTTTAAGCAAGATCTTCAGGAAATGCAAAATCTTAGCTCCGGAATAAGGACAATGGTGGTAATTTTTATCTAATGATAATTCAAATGTGATATTGTTATTCTTTTATGAAATGTAAGGTGTTTTTATGCATTAACATTTGGCATTGGTTATATTTATACCTTTGACCGGTGTTTTGTTCAAATGTTAAATTTACATTGTAATTCTTTACAAATACTTTAGTGATTTACCTACTGTTTTACTAATTAATTTTTTCATTGTCTTGAAAGGACATAAACAACCGATTCAATGAATAAAGTTTTCAATTATCAGAAAACTGTTTTGTTATTCATTGTACCCCATGCATATACGGCGAGGAATATAATGGATTGACTGTAACATTGCTTGCCATTTAAAAGATCTGATTGCAATTGCCAGACGCTCAGATGGTTACCTGACGTCCCACTGCTTGCAACAAACATACAGGAGTGATATTCTAATTACTACTTCAGATCTAATTACTGTGAGTATTAACATTTTTATGGCAAAGTGAACTCAGGTATAATAACGACCAACTCCTGCGTATTCAGTTTTTATTTATGTATATTGATTACTTTATATTAGTTCTTTAAAAGGTTATGTTGAGTATATTATGTCATCATTAAATACATTTTTTAATTCTTTACCATTTACAGGCCATATGAGACTTCCTACAAATGTCAAAGTTTAAAATGGCATGGAATAATTCTTAATTATTGAACAATTAAACAATACTATAGACGCTGCATTACTATGAAGATGACATTTCGATATTTTACGCATATGGGTATATTTGAAGCAAGAAAAGATGCAAATAATCCTGGACTGGATCACTAGCTCTTAGAGATGAATGTTCTAGCAAGTAAGCTGACAGGACTCCTGACGCACTCTTTCCATATTAGAGACTTCATACGAGCCAGGCAACTTTAAATTCGTATTTACAACAAACAACTCACAAATACTCAGGCATCTATAACGTAGCGAATGCAGCCAAATGCAACTTATGGAAAAATGTCCAGCCAGTCATTCGCTTGGTCCCGGGACCCTGCGCACATATATCGGCTAGATACATTGGCTACCTATATTGGAGAATAACTAACATAACTATTATGGATAAATTACAGACACGTGTACCTAAAGAGAACTACACAAAGCGAGCGTAGCCTGTGTAAATTTCTTTTGGCTGATGGGCCACAAACTCAAAGAAAAAATGGAATACAATTAACTCTTATGTGCACCTGTTGTATGACAATAATTGTGTCAAATATGTTTCGACTATTTACATTAAGTTCAAATAACTAATACGGACTCTTTCCCCATAAACACATTATTTGTATATTTTACAGATACGAAATCAGAAAACCGCAGTGTAAAATATGGATCATTGTAGTCAATCTTTTAATATATTAAATATAATATTGTATTCGTCACGAATTTATCCGAAGAATGTATTAAGTTAACTAACTTTGTCAGATCTTCACTTTACATGCAGTTGCGTTGTGGTATGTGGTCTTTGGTGGTATGTGAGCTGTATTGCGATTCTTTTGAATAAATTTAAAACTTATTTTAATAATACAAACTGAAAAATTGTCAACTTTTTGTTGGTTCGGCATACAGTTCGTAACAGACACGTTGCGGAAATAGTAATCAGATTATTTCCATACGTGTTAATTAAAAATATTGTTCTCAGTTTCAGAATACCTCTCGGGATTGTTAAGTTCAAAGCGAGGACAGCTCATCTCTCGCCCCTTGACATATCTTCACTTAACGCAATTGGGTTGCCGATGTTTCTCTTATTTTCTATCCTTTCTTAAGGCTTGGCAGAGCGGAATGTACAAAATACTATCTGAGGTACAAATTGGTATACGTTTGTATCAAAGCCAGGATATTAACACAATATCTTGCCTCAAATGGAATTGCTGTTGTAAGACTAAATAAGTCAGTGGGAATAATTAGTTTATAAGTTTATATAGTGAAAGGAAAAATATTTTCTGTCGGATATAAAAGGACATTAGTTTGTATATCCTCTTAAGCAACGTGTCCCCCAAAATGAATACCATTGAAAGGAAGGGCAATGTCGCTTATGCGATATTTAGTCCAGATTTGTCTTGAGAAAGCCAATCTATGTGTTTAAGGCAGCCCGGACATAGCATATACTTTTTATCTGTACTTGTCCATTTAGAGAAGTTTTGCCTGATTTTTTAATAGATTTGTTAACAATCAAAACGTTAAAGCCAACACGTACGCACTGCTAACTTTAAATATCAATAGAAGATGGAATAATAATCAAATTGTAAAACAGCCCATATCAAGCTTTAGTTGACACTTACGCATAATCATGTTCAATTAAGACAAATCAGCGGCATGATTGTTAAAGAAACATATTGCTTATTCCTCTAGAGAATGATAAATGCATTAATATTAACCAAGTTTGAATGCATTGTAGGTAGTCTTTGTTTTACTGTGGATGAACCGATAAATAAACAAAAACAAACTTGGCGATTAACGAGACGTTAAAAGTTATGCGTCGAAAAGAAAATCCAACAAGGTATGACACATGCTAAGGAGAAATCTAATGCGATAATTTATTCGAATATGTTTTGAGTGATTTGAGTAAGCCAAATACTGTGTTCTTTTCTAAAAGCAAAACCTTGATACAGCACTATAAATTATATTGATTTCAACATATCCTAAAATTGCTAACGTATGTAGAAATATTGTTGTCTTGCAAAAATTGCACTGTTTGGTTCTACAGTTAAAAGTAAGTTTTTACTTGATAAAAATAATAAAGTCTTTTTTAAATTTTTTTCAAATGTCGACATCATCCTATTCAATTTCTGACAGGAATTTAAAGTGATTGAGACTATTATTTTTAGAACAAAGCACATTTTTTGGTTGCACGGATAGCGTTTTCTTTTAGATAAAAATGTTGTTTTTTGTGCTTAAAGACAATTACCTTATACGTAGATAGTATCTAAGTGTCTTTCAAAGTTTTACTGCAAAGTGACATTTATCTTGGTGCCATACTGTGAATTATCCTCCAAAAACAAATATCGTGTATTTTCATTGGCGTCGCTTGTATGGTTGCATTTTTAAAAAGAATAACTATCCTACAGTTATCTTTTTGTGGAACGCGCAATTATTCGGTTCTGTCATAGCATGTCTTTTGTCGTAAATTTAACTGACGTTTGTCGAGTATGATAAATTATTTCGGAAGCAGAATTCGTGTTACTCCCGGTAAAGATTAGTCGAAAAACCCATGGTTAAACTTTACATATTCAAATTTGTTAACAATTAGCAATCACATTCTCTCCTATTTAATATCCTTATGCCGATCATATCGGATTAGATCCGTTTCATTTATGACCATCATCTTAATTATCATTTTTCAATATCATATTTCCTTTAGATTTTCTTGTGTATTGTTATTAAATTTATGTATTTTTCTATGGCTATGCGGTAGGCTGGTTTCTGTTTCATTGACAGGGGAAACTATTCGCTGCCAACATAATCCCAAGTAATTTATTGTGTTACTTCATAAAAGACAGAATATAGCTTGCTTAAAATGTTACAGAAACAATAAATGCCTCATTGATATCAAATTACAAAGAATCCATACTTAAGATATCAAACAATGTCTAACTATATACATATGCGTGACGCGGCCCTTGAAAGAAAATTAGGTGCCTGTTAGATCTTCGAGAGAAATTGTGCCAGTTTCAATTTAATATATCAAATTAACCATTCCTTGAACGTAACGACTTAAAATAAATAAATAAATGAAGTCAATAAAATTATTATCAGAAAGACAATGTTGCGTGCTGTGTTATTCATAAAAAGTTTGTGTATAGAACAAATGAGGTTTAAAGTTAATTTGGGCTAATTTGTGAAATTGATTGTTTGATTTTCTGCTAATATAATATTTTAGTTAAACAAGTTTTAAGAATCTTACTTTGGGTTTAGTCACGACATTGTATGATTTCCATCTGACGCATGTCAGGAAGTTCGAAATAAATTGGTATATTTTATATCAAGGATGTAAAGACACAATTGAGTTATGAACTTTGACCATTTCAACTTAGAAGGTATGGTTTAATTCTAACTCATTTCATATATTATCCACGATCACAGTCATCATGGTCATAGGGCGAATACATTTCTTCTTTTTAGCCAAAGTAAATAAATACATAATAAATAACGCAATTTAAGTAATTTTTCAGTGGATGGCATAATTAACAAGCTGCAGTCCAGAATACCAGTATAAAGAAACTAGAGCAAATATTATATATTTACAAACTTGACTATATAATCTTTTACATATTTTAGGTTGAAAAAAATAAATAACGTATGTTCAACATGTTTTATTTCCTTATTTGAAAGTTTAATATAGAGACAGCAATTTATATGTACAACTATAAATCTAATATGATTCTCTGAAATAAGGATGGGACAGTCTTTTGTTTATCTAAATGCTACCTGCGGTGTAATCAGCAGATGCTGCTAAATAAATATTGAACTCTATACAGTAGCTTAAAAGGAAAAAAAATGGCAGAAAAGGTTGGTATTGTTGTGGTTAACCTGCTTCGAAAAAGCAAACAAACATGCATACTTTATACAGCACGCAAAATGGACGTTGATAATACAAACTAATGTACCATACTAATTGTGTGGCATTTTGCGTGCTTTTTTTCATATATTATATGCAGTAAAATAAGAGTCCCTGTACAATGTTTAATGCTTAGCATGCGAATTCCTATACTAATACGTATACATGACAAGATAAGATACTTGTTGTAAAGCTGATAAACATTCATTTTATACGCCTTTAAAACATAGGCGGGACCTTTTATATGTTTACATAATACAATGGCAAGTACCGGCTATGCCAAATGACTTGCATGCTCTCTGTGAGCGCACGCTTGTGTGTGTGCAAATGCATTTGTGTGTCTGCTTGTGTGCGTGTGCGCGTATGTATGTCTGTGATGTGATACTGCGACACTACCGCGGCGGCCCCCAACTTCAGGGACGCACATAATTTCCCACATCGTCATAGGTCTGCATATTTGTTTTATTTCTAGTTATCGTGATCCTATAACTTATTATTCCTTTGGTAAAATATCACTTTCTTATCTTATATGACATTGGATTGGAAAAGTTGTTTCAATAGCCACATATATATCTTAATATTGCAATTAGTCCACGTTGTCAAAAAAACCTGCCAGCTAAAGGTATTTTTCATAACGACAGTTAATGTTACTCATAAAACATCTAAGTATCAAGTGGATATTGCGTTTGTTTTTATTCTATGCACATTTGGTCTGTATCTATTTGTTTGGATTAATGACTGTTTGTTATCAACTGCCAGCATTACTTTGTGAGTGTTATCTGTCATATACAGAGTGACACTGTTACATAGCCCAGGAGAAGCTAAATATATCGACTCTGATTAAACTTTGTGTATTATCAGACACTTTTCTTTTATGATGACAGATATTTCTGTAAAACGATCGTGCGAGATTATTGTGTAGCAGATAAACATGTTGCTTACACGAATGATCATTTCTTAAGGAAACGAATTTAAAATTAAAATGTTTCCATACAAATAACTTATAATAACACTCACTATAAAATATGATTATGTTTCTGAAACTATTGGTATATGCATGCATATATAAATTCAATAGCAATATTAGAAATATTAGCAATATTAGCAATATTAACTTATATGTCAATATTATTAAGATTAACCATACGTGTTTCGTTTTAACATTTTCTTGGCTCATGGTTATTCATTATCATTTTGTGAAGCAATTATAAAAGAAACGCGATGGCAGAAAATCTCGATAAATGCATTAGCATTTGCATAAAAATTCGTGGTTAATCAAACCTCGCTACTGATTGGATTAAAATTCATATCAATATTCGTAATGCATCATAAAAAATAATTTCCTTTTCTTGCCTGTTTTGATCATGCGACCAATCGCATGGAATTGAAAATAGTTAAGATTAATACTGTTGGAAAGAAACAAATTGTATGATTAAATTCAATCAAGTTTCAGGAAACTGCTACAAACAAACTTGTCGGTCGTTTAGATAAAATACAAAATGAGAATGTATCTATACAAATTTTGTATTTTCCGAAGATGCTTAAGAACTAACACACATTTTAACTAATGAAAAGAAGAAAGAGGATTTCTTTTCTATTTTTCGAGATTTTGAACAGTCAACATTGATAATATGAAACATCTAAATTTGTCAGAAAAATACAGATAAATCAATGAACAAAGAGTTAGTAAAACAGTTTGCAAGTTAATGTATATATTTTCACCTTTTTAAGATAAACGACCTTGACAAAACAATTATTAGTTTTCTACACAACAGTTAAGTATCGGACGACAACTACGAACAGAAAACAAAATCCATATTTTGCACTATACACTAAAAGTTCATATTCTTCCATTGTAATAATGTATTTTGCTGCTTATTGTCAGCGCAACAAAATGACACAAATGCATATATTTTTAGCCTTATTTGTTTACCAGTAAATTAGGAATATTAATGTCGAGGAAAGCCATTGCATTAACTTATATTAGGTTTTAAAGTTATTATCTTGTTTAGCTTTATCTTCGGCCTATTTTTATATAAAATCTTCTCAAACTTTTATTGTTTTTATTTGCAGACCATAAAAGCAAGCTTTCGCTTATGGGCGAAAAACCTTAAATGTACTTTAAGAAAATTTGAACAAGGTAACGCAGCCGGATGCTAGTATAACATTAATGACTGACATCCACCTGTTTATAATAATGTCATTCTATCTTATCGTTATTTGAAAAGCCTATTAGAACGCTCAGCGTAACAAGTAAAAGCAATGTCAAGTTCGAATTGAATTGAAGAAATAAATCTCTTGCCGCCAATAAATCTATGCTGTAGATTTACAAACAGGTATATTGTTTTAAGAATTAACAAACATTTCTTTTTTGGTGAATATGTTTATAGCAAAAGCGTAGTTAGCGGTCAATGTATTTTTTAATCGCTAAAATAACTTTTATCAAAATTTGGTTAGCTGTGGCAAAAGCTGAAGACCGTCGCAACGTTTTTTATTACATCAACCTAAAACAACATGATAATTTGCATGACATCATGTTCATTATGTGTACATCTTGTAATCAGAAGTAATATTTTTAAATGCTTGATTTTAGTTTCATAAAGTTGTCTTTTTAATAAATATATTAAAATACACACTTTTGACCAGCTGAAACCATATCACTTTAATCAGGCTCAGGACCATGTACACTTAATTTGTATGCTTTGCTAATATACGTGTTTTGAACAGGCTAAACACATCTTCTAGAACCTGCAATGACAAATGTTCTACTTTAATCAGAGGCAAAAATGCTCTCAGTCATTGCTTTATCTATTTTTTCATTGCGAAAACACAAGTATAAACTAAACACGTATGCACAGCTATATATTAAGCTTTCTGACCGCATATATTTAACCCATGTAGTTTATTTACCTCGACATTTTATGCTACATACACTAGAAATACATTGCATTCGTAGTGTCATTGTTACGTATAAGAAAAACATACTGCAGTCGAAATTTTCAGCTCGGGATATCGGTTTGTTCTTTAAGTCTTATGTCATGATGGCATGTTGTAAATCATATAAGTTGCTGACAGTTAAATTTCCCGTTTCTTTATTTTTGTGTTAATCGGTTTGTTTGATTGACGCAAGTGTAGCAATGTAATATGATAAAAACAGCACATGTATTTTAGCTTGATGTTCAATAGTGTCAACTAGATAGCTGGAATATAAGACTTGAAGATGTCTGGTGCCAAGGTCATGCTGCTAGAGATCGGGGTCCGGCTAGGGCATTAGTCGTTCAAGAACGTCCTGCTATAAATATATACACACATATAATCATACATATCATAAACACCATCGTTCTATGGTCCTATTTTAACGGTCTCCTTTTTGATTGCACTTGCATTACACCAATATACTCCGGTCGTATGACATCAGAAACTTACAAATAGGACAGAAAGACATTTCTATCTCTATCCTGCCGAACTTCCCATCGGTGTCAGTTAGTAGAGTTTGCTCATCAAGATGTCTATCACGCTTCCGCTATAATGTCAACTGTCTACATACACTTGCATGCTCTTGGTACGTTAACATATTCTGTTAAAGTAGTTTATGAGATATATCAAATTTACGCGTTACAAGGTTTCAGATAACTTTTTTGTTTAGATTTTTGTTTACATCAAATAGTTTAAACAGTTATCCACTTTAAGTCATCAAAATGAACATATAGACTTATTAAGAAGCAGAATCATATTTGTCAAAGTATACAATTAATGGCATGCGTCGTCCTTTGTCCTATCTATATGGTTTAATTGAATTTTGGTGTCACGCCAAGATAGAAGCAATAGAGACACTGACTTAATACTCGAATTAGGTTTGCTTACATCGCACCAATAAAATAATCGATCCTGCTAATGCTAATAATCATGTCGCCCTGTTGGGTTTATGTCATTAACGTACACGTAGTTTGATTACAAGTAATTTTAGTCAGTGATGCAATTAGGGAACGTGCTTCCTAAATAGTTGCTCGTTTGACAGTAAATACCGACACAAACAGATTTTATGGGGAAGAACAAAATTAAACCGTACTAGATATGTATTTGCTAGAAAATATATGTGGTATGTACAAACAGAAAAAAGAAAAAGAAACCTGTCGAAATCACTATCAGCGTTATACCTTTGAAATCAAACTTGTTTAGTTAAGTTTTAAAGAACTGTGGTTATTTTGATAGGATATTTTCTTTTTTATCTATTTGGTATTTTGTGTCTTTTGGTATTTTGTGTTTTTGGTATTTTGTATCTTATGGTATGTGTTTGCATATAACTCAGTTGGTTTAAGTGTTTATATTTTTCAAACTGAAACGACTTTTATTAAATAGTCGACGAACTACATCGCACTTGCTAATATAATGTACAGGATGAAAGTCGCCAAAGACATAGAACAGTCAACTTCGGAGAAGGCTCGGACGTAAGGTGACATTAACATAAAACTGCCATAAACTTGTTTTGATTTATTGTTTTAAACTTTGAAAGATAAAGTTCCGTACATAGTCCAGAGTGAATAAATGAACTTCATATAAAGTCAAACTTCCTCTATGCACCGTCTCCTATATTTGACCATAATAATAGCAATTTCGATTTCCTAGTCCCCTTTTCAAGGAGTAATCGATATAGATTAATGTTCAAAAGAGATATTTAATAAAAGCGAAGATGGGACTTTTGTCTTAAACAATATACAGTTTAGAGTTTGCTATTTTAATACTTTCTATATAATTTTGGGGTGATTCTATTTCTGGATATACATGGAACACACGCAAGCAAATGTACGCCAACTTTACAATGAAACATAAATCTTGAACAATTCGCAGAGGAAAGACGTACACACACTCTGTACGCTCAGCAGCACTCACATTTATTAATGATTGTGTGTGTTTTAGCTCTATTGACGTAAATGGAAATCATTGATCAAGTAACTACAAGATATGTACATGAAAACAATTAACTGACATGAATATCGTTCTTGACATATTAACCCAGAACTACATCACGCAATATTCTAATTATATGATTTCAATATCAAAATTGAAACTGACACAAAACGGTTGTTGCCTTTTTCGAACAATTTAGTTCATGCTTAGGTTTCTGAAACTGGATCTCGAATTGCGTGCTGTCTTGCAATACTTGAGTGGTAATGTTAAACTAATTTCTTGCTTCTACAATGCATTGTACTGATTCAGTAATTGTCTTTCTGATATAATTGTATGTCTTTATACCAATTATTGGGCAAACCTTTTCTTCAATGCCAAGACAAAAAATAGTAACCGAATATATATATTTGATGGTCATTTAAGAACATGTTATGTTAGTCATTAAACGAGCCAATTTAAACACACCAGACACGCCATGGGTCAATCGCGACAAATAGTGAAGTATAAAACGCATTTGATCAAATTTACAATTAAGTTCAGTTGTCTCGACCATGCATTGACTGTTTTATACAACATTTTTATCATTTCAGGTATTGTTAAGAAAACATAATATTGCAAAATTTAAAAGTCTAACAGTTTTACGTATGAAGGTTAACATGTTATTAAGTTATTGTTTATATCCCTAGACATGTGGAGTTCATATATTAAAGTAAAATTTTAATAATTAGGTCAATTACAATAAAAGTATAAGTCCTTATGTGTATTTAAATCAAGTTTCGTCATGGTTGTTAGTTTTTATTGTTTAAATTCTTTGAACCAATTTTACAATTTTATAAATCGAAAGCAGTATTTTTTTCTTGAAGCATTATAGAAAAAAAGGGAAAACAGTCGAAGCAAAAGGTACCATAATAATAGCCTTTTGCGTTGTTACTTAACTGTATGTTTTTTTTAAACCTAGATAAAAATGAGGGGATGTGCATTCAGAAATAATTGTAAACTGAACTCAGTTACGTATGGCAGATTTTGAAACTAAACAAGTATAAGCATCAATCTTTCGTATAATGATAGTTACAAAATAAAAAAATAATATGAAAACGTTCAATGATATGTTTGTGTTAGACTAACAAATAAAAATGTCTTATTCCGAACTTGTCTTGATAATATATGTACAACTTATTTTTATTAATTAGAAGGTAATAGGAAGACCACGAGTAATTTTATTGACGAAAATATCGCTAAAAATATTTTGCATTTCTCCTTATCATATTTTCGTACCTATATTAGTTGTTGCGAAACTGGAGATTGTGCAAACGGGAAACAAATTAATTAGCTATTTCATGTAAATATAATTCGACAGCCTTATAATATCATTTTTTCCACAAGGACAATGTCAAAGTTTTGTCGTCATTTGTGCATATTTGTGCAAATTTGTATAAAAACTCAGCATAAAGTTTATGTAAAAAAAAAATATAAATAATATATTTACTACAAAGCCGCAAAGAAAACAAAGAAAGCAATTTTCTCAGTACACGGAAGATGTTGGTATGTAAACATGCTTCAAGCAGATCGTGTTCTGATAATGATAATTAAGGACGTTTTCGGTAGTAATTTCTGCGCATCATTCAAACACATCTAGGGGAGATAATCGCTCACTTTTACTCTTCAAAAGGCGATAGTTTAATATTATTCGGACATTTCGAAATTAACACAGAAACATTTTTTCAACATTTTGACATAATTTTTGTGTGTCTTATTAAGTGAGTAAGACATAACATGAATTCTAAATATTTAAAAAGAAGCTTTATGATTTCATTTACAGTTTTGGAAAATTGGTTACCATGGAAACTACATTTTTATTGAAAAGTAGCCGACAACCTTACCTTTTCTTTTCATTTTCAAGCTCGCCATAACATTCTACTATGGATAGTAAAAATGGAAACAATTTATGGAAGGATTATTATTTAATCTTAATTTATTTGCAGAACATGTGTGTTTTTTCTTTCATTTTTACCCTGGGAAGAAATTCAAAATGGCTGTATTGTGCTGAAAAAAATACAGATGGAATAATAACTGAAGTATACCATAACATAAAGCTAGTTTGTGCGCAAATCCATGTTTGTAATGTTTGTGTGAAATATCTGAAATATTTTAAGTGACTTAAATAAATTGGGCCATTTTGTAAGATTTCACCAAATTGGTTACCATGGAAACTTCATTTTTTTTCTAAAAAGGTAGCCCAACAACCTTACTTTTTTCATTTTCGAAATCGCCATTGACCTCTACTACGGATGTCAAAAAAATTAGAAAATTCTATGAAAGGATTATTATTGTAGAAATCGTCCTTAAAAAGCTATCGCCATATATCATCGTCCATCATTATCCTCATTCAGAGACAATCAAGATAGGTCAGTTAGAAGCTCCACGTGATAGGATTGTGATACTTCTGTCACTAGAGGCTCATAAGACCCTTCATCTTCACCCTCTGTTACAACTGTTACATTGCTTATTTTAAAATTATTGGCAATGTTAATTTACGTGGAGTCTCAGGGCTATAATTCGTTATTTCTCATACCGAATTTACGTTAATTGTCCTGAAATATTCAGCCATATTCACGATCATTTTCTTTCTAGCTTTTCCTTGAATCGTGTATTCTGTATTCCGTGTAAATGTTTGGTTTGTGAGTAAAAATTAGAAGAAAATAAAACCAGGGAGAACAGACTGCTTACAATTTAATGCATTAATGCATGTTTTATATAAAGCATTATGTTTGAATTGACAACTGTCAATTTGCGTATTAATTTGACATCTATATACACATGATAGCTTGTTGAAGTGAAGTATCGTATCAGCAGATCAACACTCTTCTGTTTTAAAGTCATATTACTACATAAGTACATCAAAAACATGTTTGATATTTCATCGTTCCCCTACTTCCTCTCGTAAAACACTCTAAACACATAATCCTAATCAAAATCAAACAAAGGCGACATACATTTTTACATCGTCAAATAGTTCCTTAACATATTATAAAATATAAAACAAAACAAATGCAATAAACATAATTGGTAATTGCTTTGAAAAATAACAATGAACTAATTAATATATTTGTTAATAGACAGTTCGCCTAATGAAAATATTCTTATTTAATCCAATTTATTCATATCACAAGAAGATTCATGCCGTAATGCTTTTCATAATTGTGTCAGTAAAGAAGAACATCGATTACAGTACAAATTGTGTAAACGGCTTACAAATATTTTAATGTTCACCACCTTAAATGTTTGCAAGTTGTTGTAGTTGTGTTGTTGGTTTCCTAAGCGAAGAATTTCGTACCACTATTTGTGTTTTATAATGGATTGGTACTTAAAATGAAAAAAAAAATAAATGCTTTAAAACTACACTGTATATAGTTTTATTTGTTTTGATGAAGTTCCCCAGCCAGACATATTAAAAAGTCTTTATATTTTAAAGTTTTGTATGCAGGGTGTTAGGCAATATTTGATCTTTTCACTGATCTTAATATGGTTTATCATTAAAAATGACGTAATTCAAGTAAAAACGAATTCTTTACTGCTGCCTTAGTAGATGGTGTCTATGGTACTCATAACCACACACATGAAACCTATATTGTATAAACATGGTCTAGTTTTAAAATGCCAGGTGTCTTCAAATCGAAAAGAACAATATAAAAAATTAAAAGTCATAGTGCGAATTCTTACAGATGTGATTTATAAGTTCTACAATTTTATCCGTTTTCATTAAATAAATATAATTGCGTAAAACAGGCGTAATAATGTCATATGTTTTACATGCAATAAATATATGAAATAGTTGGCTTAAAATATATCAATATACATTTTAGTCACACAATGTTATTTATTAATAAAGTAGATTGGGCCGGGAAATGTAATTAATTTTTAATTTCCAATCTGTTCGAAGAAGTCAGAATCGAGACAAACACCCACTTTAGTTTACTTATTGTGTTTACAAATATCATCCAGACATGTCCCACTTTGTATATTAATACACCCATCCTTTCTTTGACATTACTGATAGATGGTATGCCTTAAGAAAGCTGGTATATGTATGGTAGCAATTGTTTTGTTTTAAAAAATTGGTTATATTGGTTTGAAAAAAAGGACATTGTCTTTATCAACTTGTTTAAAGCCTTAGATTGTAAATATTCGCAATGCATTTAGTCATTTTCAAGCTTAAATCCTTGCTTTAATAATATTTCCAGAGTAAGTCCGTCATCAAAATTTGTCCATTATTCACAGCCTCCCTCACACTTCATCATTAAACATTCGCCGTCTTATATAGCAGTACCTTATTAATTTAAAACTAGAATTAAGATACACTACCTCAATGAAATAAACGAAAGCACTTTGACAATTATTTACCATTAGGGCCTACAAACTGCAAAATACGGACAAAATAGTTGAATGAATAAACATCACTTGATAATACAGTGCTCCCTCTCTTAAGCAACATCAAGCGGAAGGAGAGTGTTTGGTTGCTTAAGAGAGGTAGTTGCTCTAGAGAGGTAACTCTTAGACATGTGTAATATATAAATATAAGAGTCAAATCAAATATTCAAAATAAGGGACATTTCATCGAGACATTTATAAAAATGTATGATCGTTTATTGTTCAAACGATCACTTAACATTAGTAACCAAAGTAATCATAGTAAATGCCTAGTCTACTTTGCATTACGATCATTTTTCCAAAAGTAAGATTAAAACTTTCATGTTTATTGTCTTGATAAGTGGCATTTAATGGTTGGAAAATGTAGTACCCCGAAAAAAACTACATTTCAAGCCACTTGTTTATATATGTATGCTAAGTAGTTTTTAACAATTGCAGTTGTTGGTGGCATTCATTGGTACGCTAAGACATGGGGAAATTATCCTTCAATGGTAAGTTATAGTTAGTGATTAAACTAGTCTTACTTTTATATTTGTTGTGCAAAGACATCAGCGTTTCCTGTTAATTCTACTTTATATTTGTTTTAAGTAGCTTCATTTCGGAAATTACTCCATGTTACGATATCGGATTCATATTAACGAACATCACTTAATTAAAATCGTTAATGTAGCCTCTACGTAAAAATAAAACACTTTTCATAAACAGCTAGGCGTTTGGAAGTGCATTTTCTGAAATAAAATTGGCATCTACATAAACAGTGCTAAAACCTCGATTGAAATAACTAACAAAATATTATTTCATACTTGAAATTATGTCGATACATTACTAATAATACAGCTAAAAGCGTTATAGTAATTGATCTGATATTGTTTCTTTTTACAACAGCAATTATTTTGCGATCGTTTTGTTTATATCATCTTACTTATTTTTTTCGTCTTTGACTTTTGTTTTTACATCGCTCCGACACAATTAAAGTCAGATCGGCGACGTCCATTCTAACTATCAGTGGAAGACTCCAGACATATGGAAATAAGCACCGGCGCATAGTTCGTCATTTGGAAGAAATCCCCACATGAAGATTCTGGCCCTAACTGACTGTTCTAAGGCGGTAACTGTGTTTTTTTCTTTTTGTGTGTTATGTCTGGTCTCTGTGTTTATGCCATTTTTATATTTACCCAGTTTGCCTTTGCTTACAGGTAGATAAGCTTTACTTAAATAATAAAGTTTTAATAAATTTCCTTTTTTCGGCACACCACATTAAATATGCATCTTAAAGAATGTATCTTCCACGTAGCATATTTTAATAATCGAAAAATATTGTTGAAATTGCTTGATTAGAACATTTTAACTGATTATTAAAATCAATGCATTTGAAAATATTGTTATAATCCGTGTTTTTCGATATTTTTCGAAACGGATCGGCTGTAGATGTTGCAATTGAAAGCGTCGTTTCTAATATTCTATATATTATAAGAAATACGTTTTGCATGAAATATATTAATAATATTTTGATGCCATATATGAAAATAAACCGGCTGAAAAAATACACATTCTCCGCCAACAGGGTCTAGAACTCTAAGTGCACGAGCAATTTGTAAGGAAAATCGGCTCCTAGTTATCAGTCAAGATAATTGAGAAATAATCATGCACATCTGAGAAATGTTGTTTTGCCTGTACAACTCTCACAGATTTACAAACATAAATGATTGACAGGAATTTCAACGTTAGAAACCGTTCCCAATTTTGTTTCTGACACATTATTTACGAGGTACGATCAAATCATCTTGTCTGACTTGGGTTAAATTATCGACCACTCTGCATGTGAATGATCTCATTCATTTCGAGAATAATGAGTCGTTTTTTACGACGTTGTGTCACTTCGTTTACTAAAAAACGTGATTTTCCAAACCTAAACCATAAACTACTCATTAGTTATGGCTAAAGCTGGTTTTACATAAACTTCTTTTCGAACGTATTTGTCCTGATAATGTTGTTGATGTAAACTCAGATAATGTGTCAATCATTATACGATATTGTCTAGTCAATGTAGATGCAATCAGTATCGGCCAGACACACAGAGGATGTTACATTTCAGTCGTTTCTAAGTTGAGAGAAAAAAACGTATATATATTTCCTTTGCCAACAGCAAACACCAGTCCATGCCCTTTCATATTTGATACCCCTACTAAAAGCAAATTGCAAACAAATGATTCTAATACTCATTTAGCAAAATTGTTATAGGTATTGGTTGATATATATATATCAAAGTCTTAACCACTCAACAACCCATAACGATTTTAGATTTAGATTAAGCTTAAGCAACAATACTTAATTTTTAAAATGGATATATTTAATATATATATTATATGTTTCATGTGTGCAAATTTGGTATAACTGTATATTTATTTGTAAAAATGTTTGGACAATGGAAAACGTTATTATTATATTTAACGTGTAAATATCTGACGCACAAAGTTAAACAAACAAAATTAATGTTGTCCTTACCCTTGTGTTTTTTTTTCAATGAGGAATTCCTGAGTATGGCAGAACAGACCAAAATTTTAAATGGCAAATGACTAAGGTTGCACATGCAAGCCAAATGTAATAGTAACAACAAATCCGTGATGAGCAATCTCAACAATTACCTTCTTGCACCGGTCAGTCGGCAAAAGGGACCGACTAAGGTGCTTAAACCGATTTTTTTTCAAGCATTGGAACATATAACCAAAGCCTTTAGTGTGTTTTATTTTTAAATAGTAATATAACTACATGTGTGGTGGTGTCATAGATAAAGATGTCAGTACATGAATACAGAAGTATTAACCAAGCTTACATAATCAGGGGCAACATAGGTATAAGGTCGAGTATATGTTTTGCGACTATATCAGAGGCACCACTGCAACGCTTACAAAGCGCTCTTTTTATTGACATTATGACGTTGGTGACGTCTATAAAAGTAATATTTTATCGTGAGACCTTAATCGAATAGATTTATCATTATTTATTCCGATTCTAATGTGTTTAAAATCTAATCAGAATTGTAATCCAAATACACGTTGTTGGTTTGCGCTTGAACATTTAAAATATATGTTTTATACGTTCCGTTTAATTATACATCGTCAAGCGATATATTCTTCAAATTAACATATTTTTGCCTCCTGTTGATACAGAAACTAGTAATAGTTATTTTGAACTTTAGCAGCGCAAATACTCCTCGGACCTTATGATCGTTACTTAATTTCAAAGCAATCTTTGATGGGTGCGTCGTTAGGTGACTTCTTCTAAGATAAAACTTCTTACATAACACATTAAAGCATCATATTTTTATAGTAATCTTTCGCGTTCAACTGTTGCTTTTTGTTCAAAATTAAGGATTTATCTTGCTTTCCGTTGCAGAATTCTATAATGTAATGCATTACTGTTATACAGCCAAAATGTATCACTTTGTCGCAATTAGTTTATGATATTCACAAGTAGTAAGATCTGAAGACACGTTGAGGGATTGATATCTCTTCTCGCATTGTATCGTTTGATAAAAAAAATATATAAGAGTTCAATAGATTGAAAAAATACAAATCAGGTCGCCGTTTTTATGGTTTCTTTTTTGTTCATATAGGAGAACACCTAGATAATTAAAACACATTTATTGTGATAGAAGCATATCTTGATAATCCGTCCATGAGACCAATTTTATGAAAATCATAACAATAAAATTGAGATTCCGTAACATTGATCACACAATTTCAAGATATTGACATTACATGTAACATTGATATTAACATTTTGATCATTCGTATCTGCATGATATTATTAAGGCGGACATATTTTGTAAGCATGCAAAATTGTTCTTTTCAGAATTCTTTACATGCTGCCTCTAAAGACCAACTGTTGGCAACATGTAATATGAACAAGCTAATGGCACTTAGTTGTTTTGGTTTAGACCAAGCTACAGGTGATATAACGACACAATTTCTCATCATCTGGTTATTTCAGGCCCATAAATGTATTACAAACACATACACAAAAATTGAAATTATCTTAAACAATAATTTCATGAAGATGACAAACCTATGCGCAATTAAACAGCACATATAAGATTATTTCCATATAACAACATACAAACATTAACATAGATGCATTTTTGCTGATAGTAAGCAACACTTTTAAAATAGAGCTGGATTTTCTTATCAAAGTAACACACGATCTAGCAGAATGTTCGCAAGCTTTATTTATTATAATACTGCCAGATTTTTTACGTGCGTATCTTAAACATCAACGCATCGTCAAGTTATTTGAGGAAATACGTCGCTTTGGGGTGATCAGTTGAAAGTAGTCTAAATTAGTGTCACATAAAATAAGACGTAATGGAAATGTTTTCTCTTCTTTATAGACTTTTCTCAAGAAATGGATTTCTTTGCTGTTGGTTTTTCAATTAAAATTCAAATTTACAGATCATCTTTTAAAGCTGTTTCTAAAATTTACGATGCATCATCGGAAGCGGAATGCATTCAGACACATCCTGACAATCTCGAGAGAACGGTTTGCTTTGATTTTTACGAACATCAAGCATTTTGCAATATGGACGTTTAAGGCTTGATTCGATTTTCTTCATGCATTAAAACGAAACTTAGGCACATCCTAATAATCAAGATTTTGCTGTAGATTTCTATACTCTCACAGCGATTTCCTTATACATCGTAGATTGCTAATATATTTTTTGAACCAGTGATTGATAACCTACTGTCAATACGGAAAATTGGATAATGCTATCCCTTGGTATGACGTCTCTTAAGCATCAGGAATGCATAATTTTCATTGATGTATGAAATCGTTCGCAATATATAATACACATGTCAAAAATTTAAAAACTTAGACGTACAACAAAGCAAAAGGAAAGATACAAGTTGATGTGAAAGTAAAAAACAACAACAGTGAAATGAATGTTATAGGAAAATATTCTCCGCTTATATTATTATTATTTTTACTATTATTTATTATTATTATTATTATTATTATTGCTATTATTATTATTATTTTTATTATTATTATTATTTTCAGTCACCTACATTATAGTATAATTTGTATTATATAGTGTAAGAATATATGACAAAGTCCTATGAGCATTGCAACATATACCCAACTCCGAAAAGGCACAGAACAAAGGTATTTCACATGCAAGCCAAGCGAAAAACAAGAACAAACCCGTGATGAGTCATTTAACGAAAAGAGCAAACCCGACAGTTACCGCCTTGGAACGGCCAGTCGGCAATATGGACCGACTGGGGTGCTTAAACCCGGTTTTACAGAGTTCTAACCTCGCCCTCCTGACGGAGTTCTCAAATGCAATCAATGAAAAGAAAAACGATCTATTTGAATACAAAATAACCAAGCGCTGATATTTTCTATAAGTTATGACGAAAGTAGTGACGTCATTGAAAAATAATGTCCACAAAGTGTTTAGAAAAGAATTTTGTATTATTTTGATTTGAAAAACTACACAAAAATGGTTGACTATAAATAAAATTAACTTTCTGAATCATGAACAAACATGACAAGAGACGAATAAATGATTGTAGCATCCTGTTGATGTGAAGATGGAATTGAAGAACAAAAGTCCAATGTCCATCAAAGGAAATACACGTAACAATTCTAATAGGATGAATTAAATGACAACATAGATTACATGCACGGGGAGATTTTTTACGACCGCCACACTGCACAAGTATCATTGTTGTGATCATGAATAAGAATATATGACAAAGTCCTATGAGCATCGAACATATACCCAACTCCGAAAAGGCACAGAACAAAGGTATTTCACATGCAAGCCAAGCGAAAAACAAGAACAAACCCGTGATGAGTCATTTAACGAAAAGAGCAAACCCGACAGTTACCGCCTTGGAACGGCCAGTCGGCAATATGGACCGACTGCGGTGCTTAAACCGGTTTTACAGAGAATGTATATTGTTATTAGTGTAGATGTGTAGTTGTTGGTGTTATATTAAATACGCATAAAAGATAATATGTTACAAACTTATTAAACCTGTCAATGACTTAACGCTGTATTAAGACAATTATTCTAGGTTTTTTTCTTTAGAATCCTTAACCTTTAGTAAGGTAAGAACACAAAAAGCAAAGGATTGAAGTATCCACGTCATTAAATATCTTATTGTTTTAACGGTGTCCAGTTGATTCCTTTTATTATTCTAATAAGCAATATTTTTGCAATATGTGTAATTTAATTTTTCCTTCTCTGTATTTTAACTTGTCGGCACATAAATTGACAGGTTGGTGTTATTGAAAATAATTAATTTGTAAAGTAATTTTATAATTAGCAATGAACCAATGTTATATATTTTCATGAAGAAAACATGGCTTGTTTTTGTATATCTTATTGCTAATTCTTCTCCAGTTCTATTATTAATTTGATATATTGTGCTCGTAAATTATAAATAAAAATGACAGATATTACTTTTAATCGCATTTACTTTCAGACAATTACATTTAGAACAAGTTTTAAAGAAAATTGCTATTCCAACATAAACCCTCTCATGCCCATCTTTGTTGACATACCTTGGTTAAGGTAAAGACTACCGAACAGATCAAACAAGACTGATTATGTTTAGGCAATATGTTTTCCGTCAAGAATGTTGGTCGTGAGATTGATGATCTTATATTAATCTGAACTTCTTTTGTTTGTAATGAAAACCATATCAACAAAACAAACACCCTCTTCAGACCAGACGATTTCGACATCGAATCAACGAACTACAGAACAATTCCCGTTGTTCAAACGCACATTAATGTAGTGTTCATTGACATATTGTAAACCAGTCACTGTTGGGGTCTGAACTTTATAGAGATATTATCTTGAAAATGTGATCAACTTTAAGAGTTAAAGTACGCTAACTAAAGGTTCGAAAGTTATTTCCAATTTGAAATATGACAAAAGGATATTGAAGAAAATATCCTCTCGCACAACTTACCCTTTTGTGCCAATTATTTTTCCTTCTTGTAAATATACTTTTCATTTGATACATAAACAGGTTTATATTCAACCTCGCTTAATTTAAACAGAAGAAATGCATTATTTTGTTTTTGAAACACGTTAACTGTCAGCATAAAAACAAATTGCATCGGCGAAAAGCTTATTATTTAATACGCCATTGAGGCGTTATTATTCAGTATTCTGCAGACATGATATGGGACGGTATTCCGTCATAGCTGTACATTGTGTAAAATTCCCTATCGTGGGATATGGTTAATAAGGAAAGCTTACACCTTGGTTGTAGAAAGTCTCGGTTGGATATTAAATATATGACAGATTGCAATGCTTATGTATTCATCGCTTGTGAATATAATACGCTTAAGTGCAATTGCAGTAAAAACAGTGTTTAATTGTTAGTGGTCGAAACGTCAGAAACATATAAAGCAAAGTGAACTTCAAAGGTTCGGACTGTCGCTGCCAGTTGTGCTGAAGAAGGTTGCTGTAATTTTAATCGAGAAGTACCATATATAGCGTAATACGCATAATCTGTACTTTTGCTGCTGCAGTCAGCACAGGGATAAAACTGAATAACAAATCCAATTATAATATTACTTGACCAAAAACCTGTGATTCCATCCATTGTTTCTTTCTTTACAATGGAAACATGGCCTAACCAGTAAAAGTATTGATATCTGCAACAATAAATTGAAAAAATGTCTGCAAAAGTAAGTGAAAAATAAAAAAAAACATATAGAAAGACACATTATCCTACACAGAAGGTTCTTGACCATTACGGTCATCTACACAGCTTACAAATAAGATAAACAGGGAAATGCTCGAGATGGTCATGAATACGTTTCCAGTGAGCTGGCGACATTCTTATGTAGCTGGCAAAGAAGTGTGTATGATGTTATATGATTCCTTCATTTTTTAATGTTTAACGAATTGAGGCAAGTTATGTGATACTTACAAAATATTCATGATCACCAGACACACATTACAGTATCAATTTGAAATGCTAACTAAGCTTAAAGGTGGTATCCGACAATATGCCTATATGGAGTTTATGTAACAATATTTTACCACTACTTTAAGGAATAAAAGAATTATTTCTGCATAAACTTTTACTTTAGTTTAGTAAAGTTTTGAACACGTTTAACATTGTTAGACAGTGCACATCGAGATGAAAAAAAACACAGTTTAATCTCTGCTAAATAGATACTGACGTCAGAGATAATTATCCGGATGAAGATACAACATAATCGTAAAAGTGAGTTTCTTCCTAGTTAACAGAAGCTATATCTGCTGCGTGGGTCAGATAGAAAATACATGTTAACATTAATGAAACAATGAGTTATTTTATTATTGGAAAAAAACACAACTTTGGTCCAAACTGTCGCGTAGCACCTTTTACTATATTGCTATATGACTTTTGTACATATTAA
This sequence comes from Sinonovacula constricta, assembly GCA_007844125.1. Taxonomy (NCBI): domain Eukaryota; kingdom Metazoa; phylum Mollusca; class Bivalvia; order Cardiida; family Solecurtidae; genus Sinonovacula; species Sinonovacula constricta. Next base: position 27,842,944 of record CM017566.1, on the reverse strand, counting down.
CTTTTTTAAAGACATTACCAGGTCCGCAGAATTAGTATTATAACATTATCTTCAACTTAAAAATATAGATTGAAAGATTAAGGAGTGTCAGAGAAACACATGGGATGTTTTCTCAAATCTGTTTATTGTGATTGTGTTTTTATTCTAAAACCTTTCCGACATTCTGTTTATAAACACAATTCTCCAAGGGAACCTGAATGACATATGACTTGATTTAGATCTTTCAGAATAGATACGTCATGTCACAAAGCATTCGCTTTAGACTTATTTTTCGATAAATGTGGTCCAAAATAAACACAAGGAGACGCTGTCATGTTCAGCTTGTGTATACATTTTGATTTAAAATGTAATAAGCTACTATTAAATTGAAGTGTCACTAGAGTAGTCCGCCATCTTGCCCTCCATTAGTGCCTAAACAAGTTTACAACTATATATTTCAGAAAACATACTTGAATGGTACAGCGAGGAATTTTAAAACATTTTTATGACATATACTTGAGAATCCTTTAAATGAACTTCTCTGGTGTATGTTTTGATTTCAAAAATCTTTATCTAACTACGTCAGATTTCTTGTTTGAATACATGGCCATTTTTTCGACCATTTAACTTTTTATCTGTATTTATGCATGACCAATTTTTTCAACAGAGAACAATATTCTTTGGAAATAGAAAGCAGGACACTCCTTACTCTGTTCTTTTAGTATGTGTCGTTTTACCGGCTTATCAGTTGGGTTATTTGTTATCGAAGCGTTCGATTATGATTAGTAAATAAAAGTGCATTATTCTAAATTCTTTTAAACATATCGTTAGATTAAATTGATCTTAATTTATTTGTTTGCCTTTTTGTTACACCATGCCTACACACTTTAAGTCATATTGGCGACGTCCATTTTAATTGTTAGTGAAGGAAGACCGCAAGCAATTGTCTGGATAGAAGCACGGGCACGTAACTCGTCAATTGGAAGGAGTCCGCGCATGAATATTCCAGTATTATGATGTGCTGCTTAAGGTCAGCGTAATTATTATTCGTTATCTGTATTAATAGAGGCCTGGCATGGTAGGAGAAATCGGCGACTCTAACAGCTCGGTCACATGCGCCCTTGTTAATACAAAGACTTAAATAAACATTTTAAAGGCCGTCGCTGATACATAGCTTATCTTTATTATATAGGGATGTTGCTTAAACCTTTCATCATAGAACAATATAAATGATCGGTTATTAAAATCAATCAACTTTCAAATCTTGCTATAATTCTTGGTTTTCGTTATTTTGTCTCATGCAGCGGCTGCCAATTGAAATTGTTTCTATTTTGTTTTAAATTTTCGTTGATATACGAATTGCATAATGTATGTTTTGATGTCATATCCGGAATGAAATTGATCGGCTGAAAAGAATACACATACTCCGCCACCAGGGTAAAGAACTCTAATTGCACCAGCAATGTATCGGAAACCAGGTCCATGCTTATCAGTCAAGTTGATTGAGGAATATCCCGCAACGCTGAGACATGTTTTCTACTCAAATTATTAACGCATACATTTTGATCTTAACTTTTTTACGATTGTTTACCTTTTTTTTCAATAAACCTAACCATTCGTCAGTGATGACTAAGACTGAATTTACCCAACATTCTTTTTAATCTGTTTGTCCTAATATTGATGTTGATGTACATCCAAGAATTGTCAATCATTATGCTATCTCGTCTAGTCAATGTTGATGAAGTGTTGATAAATCAACATCGATCAGACACACAGGGGATGCTGCATTTCAATCGTGTCTAAATTTAGAGAAAGTAACGTATTTAATTTGTTCACTCTGCAAACAATACACATCGGTATATGCCCTTCCATTTTTATACACCCTAATAGACGAATGACAAGCAAACGATTAGCATACTGATTAATTAAAATACAATTATTTAATGTCAAGAATGCGTACTGGTTGAGAGTTAAATGTAGCATGCAAAGGGATGGAAAGGACTTTTGTATGTTGTTTGTCGATCACATTTTCAAAAATAAGTATCGTTGTTTAAGCTTCACCGTACACAGGTTCTACATAGTGATTTAGTTTTTCGAAGAACAATAACTAAATCCCCTGCTTATTTTTATCAATATATAACAAAAGTTCCGACAACTTGATACATTTAGAATATTTGAAGATTATTTCAACAATAGAACTATCTTTCTAATCAAGTTCATACATTCTGTCTGTTGTTATAGAAACTTAAGGTTTAATTGTAACAATTGATTGCCAAATGCAAAACGTTATCATGTTATCATTTATCAAACATTTTCCCATGATAGAAGCATATCTTGAACAAACAGTCCATGAAACAGATGCTTCTGTTTTGTCAGATTGAAAATCTTTATTCAACACAATCGCGATTACAACAATTGGTTGCAAGATTGTTCATCATAGATTGGATTTTTTTTTCTAACTTTGATAATTGACATCTGTATAATATTATAAACGAGGAAATATTTTGTAAGCATGAAAATATTTTCCTCTCAGAATTCTAAAAGAATGAAAACCTATCATGAACAGGCTAAAAACACATTTTTGTTTGGAGTTAGACCAAGCTACATGTTATTTAACGACACTTCTACCCCTCCATCTACCTAGTTCCTCAATAGACCCTCAAATTATTTTCATCCATATCCTCTATATATGCGCATGATGCATTATCGAAACACACACGAACAGTTTAGTCTTATCTTAAACGTTGTCATTGTATAAAGAATAAACAATTCGAGAGCAAAAAAACAGCATATACTGTATTATAATCACATTGCAACATACCTGCATTAAATTAAATGTAAGTTTGCTGGGAAAAAACGTTGCATTAAACGAAAAGATTTCCATGACAAGTCCCACAAGGTCTTGCAGAATGTTTGCAAGACATTTTGTTTTTTAGCACACATTGTGTCAGATTTTTTTTAACTAAGTAGTTTCAACATCTAAGCATCTTCGCATTATTCGTGAAAATATGTCGCTTCGGGATTATCCGTTAAAAGTAGTCTAAATTAGTGTCACATAAAATTAGACATAATGGAATATTTTCTTCTTGATAAACTTTTCTCAAGAAATTGGTTTCTGTGCCATTACTTCTAAATTAAAATCATAATTTACCGATTATTTTAAATTGTTTCTAAAATTTACTATGCATCAAAAGAAGCGAGTTGCATTCAAATACATATGTCGGGAAAACAATTTGCTAGGTATGTCCAATTTAAATAAAACAACATAATATTTAAGAAAAGATCTTCCAGCACAACAATCCTTATCGTGTCTACTTTTGCTTTCTTCTTGTAAAAAGATATTATCTTGATTACTGAAGCAGGAATACTATTTGATGTAAATAAAACGTATGCGTTGCTTGTTTTTTTGAAAAATTGTCAGTATGATATAAAAGCTGCATCAGTGAAAAGGTGAATATATACGACTCAAAATAACAAGTTCACAACGTCACTGCCTGACTATTTCAATTAATTATTAAGATACACAAAAAACACTGCTTCATAGGTTTGAAGGTTTTGTCAAGTTGAACGTGTAAATGCCAAGAATTGTCGTACACATGTCAAAAGTCAGGGACGTAAACTACTTTCTAAAGACATAATTTTTACTGAAAGTGTGATGTACGTCTTTAGGTGAAATCCGTAAGGTATGTCGGTTCTTTCAAGATTATTTTCTGGAAAACGATCAATATGTTAGGTTTGCGAAAGCGTATCCAACATCGCATATAATTTAGACGGATATATTTGTTTCATCGCACCGAAACAATTATGGTCATATTGGCGACATCCAGCTAATTGTTTGGTGGGTAGAACCACCGGCACACCGCAGATTAGCTGAAAACCTCCTCACATAAAAGTGAGGGGCTGAGAAGTTTCAAGTCAGCGACTCAAACCGCTCATCTACGGGCGTCCTATAGAAGGATATTTATTGACTTACATACTAACGTTTCTTTCATGCAAAATATGGCAATGACGAAAAAAAGACTCAAAATGTGTAAATACTCTCTACATCAAGAAGACATAACCAACATTTACCAAATAAGTTAATATCTTGCCATTTACTGAAAGAAAAACAGAAAGTGCTTTCGTATTATTCTATAATTTACTGGGGTGCTTCAAATCAAAGAAAGACGGTACTAATGTTTATATGATTCTAAACTATGTCACCTCTTCCACAAGTATATGAACAGTGACTCTATGTGCATAACCAACTTTTACCTTGGTTGGAAAGAGTCTAGGAAAAACAAGTATAATAATAATGAGTATTATTATAAGAAATGAAGAAACAATTTCATAATTTAACAACCTACAACTAATAGAATGCATTGATTCTGCTAATTTATCAAACATAAATATAAAACAGGAATAAGAAGAACATATGATGATAATGAATGTTATTAAGTGGGGCTCCGGTGTCGAGGTTTAAATTTGTATTCAAGCTGTCTCGATTTGTGCTAGGGGTTCTTCCCAGACATTCGTCATACATGTAACGCTGTCATTTGTTTTGGAAATCAAAGCAAGCAAACAAACAAACAGAGGTACATTAGGTCAAACAAAGAGCGTAACGGCATGAATTTAAATGTATTTCAGCCTATACACCTTTGTACAAACAGAAAATGATCGGCACTCGAAGCACATGGAATTTTGCAAATTGGTAATTTGTACGTATAAAGTTCATGTGCATGATAATGGTCGCATAGTTGTGTTAACGACAAAAGTTGTTCAAAAACTCCACATCATGGTATTTGGTTTATGGGCTTTTTACACCTTAAATAAGAGTGTCTCTGTTGGATATTAAATATATGACAGAATACAATCATTATGTTTTCATCACTGCTGGATATAATAGGCCGAACTGCAATTGAAGTGAAACCAGTTGTTTGTGGTCAAAAAGACACAAAAGTTATATTAAATTAAATATCCTAGCTTCAGACTGTCGCTTCTAGTTGTGCTATTTAAATTAATTGAGAAATAATTTGAGAGATACCAGATATAGTCTTATTTAAATATTTTGTGACTGTTTCTGGTTCTGTAGTCCTCAGTTGTAAAAAACTAGACATTAAATCTAATTTCTATGATATTTCTTGACAGAAAACATGTGATGCCATAATACGCTTTGCTTCATTCTCAAAAATGGAAAACTATATCCCTTCATCTCAATGTATAGGTGCTTCAGAAAAACAACAACGCACGTCTTCAACGGCTAAACTGCTATTTGATTCACTCACCAACAAAGTTACAAAACTAAGATGTGCAAAGTCACAGAGCAAAACAACAATGACAGGCACAAAAAAGGTCACAACTTCAGTAAAAAATCATGGCATAGTCAGAAATATATAAGAATCACTTAATGACATAATGTCAGCAAAAGACACTGAAAATGAACAATAGAAGGACAAATAACTTAACACAGAAGGTTGTTGACCTATAAGGTCACACGCGCACCACAGCTTACAAATAAGATTAATACAACAATGCTCGCGACTTTAATGTAGTATGTGAATGTGTTTCAAGTCAAGTAACCTGGCGACATTCTTATGTAGCTGGCAAAAAATGGGATAATAAATGATGCCTTTACATTTTCACTGTTATCAAATTAGGGCAAGTTATTTGTTTCTTACAAATATTTACGTTCAGTTGACACATAATTTTTTCCACTTTAAATGCTTGACTTCTTAGCCTTATGACTTTTGAACATATTCATATTAATAACGATTCTATGATTTACAAATATAGCTAATAGGTTGCATGATAATTTGCCTTTTTCAGGATGTATCAGGCATGCCTATTTAATTTTCACGTTCCTAAGAAAAAAAGCACTATCTTTATCGGCAACAAAAATGTTCAACCATATGGGTCGACGAATTTGCATAGTTCCCAGAAACATGAATAAAAAATAAATAAATAAATAAATAAATAAATAAATAAATAAATAAATAAATAAATAAATAAATAAATAAATTCACATTTAATCTTTGATTAAGAATATTAAATATTTTTTTGTAATTAGCTTAAATATCAATAAACTTTCACAAAGCATATCATCTTTTTCAGTGACAATGCAGATTATACCATTAAACAATGTCAGAAAAGACATGGGATGTTTTCTTGAAATTGTTGATTGTGTTGAGTTTAAAACAAAACCTTTTGACTTTCTGTTTATAGACACAATCCCTCAAGGGGATGGATTAATATGACTTTGATGGCGATCTCTCAGAACACATGCAATATATCACATAGCATTTGTTTATTTTAAGTGATTGTTCTACTAAATAAACTCAAGGAGACGTTGTCATATTCAGCATGTGTATACATTTTGATTGAAGGATCGGTAGGTCGCAGGTTCAAACCCCGGCCGGGTCAAACTAAAAGATTTAAAAGTTGGTAGTAGTAACTTCCCTACTAACGCCAAGAGGACAGCATTACGCCTTATTCGTCGGTGTCAGTATAATGTATAGGCCGGGTTCAGTCCCTGGATACCTCATTAGTGCCCCTGTGTTATAATGATAGAAATGTCGATGCACAGTATCGACAAATATGTCGGCAAATCCCATTTTGATTGAAAATGCCTCATGTTACAGTCGGTACTTTGCTACTTTTAAATTGTAGTCGTTGTCTCTAAGGTAGTCCTCCATCTCGTCCCTCATTACTGCCAATCCAACTTTCAGCCATTTTGTTTGATATCTAAGGTTAATGGTACATTGCGAAAGACCTTACTTAATTCAGAAAATACCAGAGCCTCTCCATCAATATTTTTTTATGTATCACATAAATCAAATCAATCAATCAAGTTATCTTAAAATAATTGAGCAGGGGAAATTTCAGTTTTGGAATAATTGATAAATCAACCGATATATTTAACAAGATTAATATTTACATTTGTCAAAGTCGTGCATATTTTTTTCAAAATGGACATAGGAAATATCTGATACTATTTAATTCTTTGATGTTTAAATGTTCACTTAACATCATTACATTTTATGTATATAGTAAATATCAGATTTAGATTTTATAAACGAACGAAACTGATGGCATAAAATTATTATAAAATGTCACAAAACATAGAATATTTATTGTAATTGAGTTAATAATGATACTTATTTTTTTATATGAATATTTTTAACGCTCAAGTCATTTAAACTTCATTTTCAACCTATAATGCCGTAGGACGTATAGCTAACTGGTTTCTGCTTAAGTTGCCTACATATAAAGAAATAAAATAAAATACAAACATTATTAATATACCATGTATGTGTCATATAACAATTTGAATCATGAACTAAACCATCTACATGTATATATATATTTAAGAAAATCATTTAGATAATATCTCGGGTGTATGTTTTTAATGCAGAAAGCAGTCTCATAGGCGAACCAAATTACGTCAACTTTTATTGTTTGAATGCATGGTCATTTTCTTTTTAGGTAGCTTGATTAGTTACACTAGAATTTAACCATGTAAATATATATATATGTGTATAATATACATGTTTTTCAACATGAAACAACATGCTTCTGTCATAGGATTACATTCACAATGTTCGTTGTTTAAATCTGAAATATACAACATATTGTCAGGACAAAGTGAGTATTTGAATGCAAATTGATTTTTCTATATGTGAGCAAATAATTACAATACTTGTATATTCTGTTGCTTTCCTAGGCAATAGAAAAGGTTGTATTGGAGCTATTGTAAAACGTGAGGCTGTTTTGTGTATGAATCAGGGAGTAGCACACATTTGATTTCATCAATGTCTGTTGTATTGCATGTTTACACGTCAAGAATTTAAATTAAAGAATCGTTAAATTATTATATCAGATATTTCAAATGCATTAACATCTAGTATTTTCACAATTGACTTCATAAAATGGTTATGGAACTCTTACATGCTGCTTTCACAACAACAACGCAAAAGAGTGACAATGTTATTGAACAGTGAGCGAGAAGAAAACCAATTGCTGAGACATGATAATGTTAATCCTTCCCTGGGTGCTCAGTCAGGCTGGCGTCAGGTAGTGATTGTTTAATTTTATGTATTAATAACTTTTACGATGAAAGACACGGGCTTAATAAATGAGGATTTAATTTCGAAACTCTGGAGACACATTGCCAGCTTCTACAATTAAAAAGTGTTATGCTTGAACTATTACATTTAAAAGTTCAAACGCAGTGCCTAAATAGCTCAGTTCAGTTATGCATGAAGAATATAAGTTTATTTCGGGCAAACTATGAATATATTACGGCTAACATTTGAGCTTAATATAAGGCACGGCAAAGAAATGAACCTTTTCTGAAGCTATATAATTATCTAATATACATTTTTGTATTACAGACTCTATTTATGATTATATATTATCTTTTTGTGATTAAACATTTAAAGGAATATAAATAAAAACAAAAACAAAAAACATTTAGTCGAAAAAAGAAGAACGACTTGTGTGTGTGTGAACAAAGTCAGTGTCTAGAAATTTCGAACAATCCAATGGTATGCACACGTCGGATAAACAGTCGGTTAAACACACCGTAATCGTTATTTCTCATTGCATCTGCATTTTTTAAATTTGTAATTATCAAATTAGATATTTAAGAAAATCATTTAGATAATATCTCGGGTGTATGTTTTTAATGCAGAAAGCAGTCTCATAGGCGAACCAAATTACGTCAACTTTTATTGTTTGAATGCATGGTCATTTTCTTTTTAGGTAGCTTGATTAGTTACACTAGAATTTAACCATGTAAATATATATATATGTGTATAATATACATGTTTTTCAACATGAAACAACATGCTTCTGTCATAGGATTACATTCACAATGTTCGTTGTTTAAATCTGAAATATAAAACATATTGTCAGGACAAAGTGAGTATTTGAATGCAAATTGATTTTTCTATATGTGAGCAAATAATTACAATACTTGTATATTCTGTTGCTTTCCTAGGCAATAGAAAAGGTTGTATTGGAGCTATTGTAAAACGTGAGGCTGTTTTGTGTATGAATCAGGGAGTAGCACACATTTGATTTCATCAATGTCTGTTGTATTGCATGTTTACACGTCAAGAATTTAAATTAAAGAATCGTTAAATTATTATATCAGATATTTCAAATGCATTAACATCTAGTATTTTCACAATTGACTTCATAAAATGGTTATGGAACTCTTACATGCTGCTTTCACAACAACAACGCAAAAGAGTGACAATGTTATTGAACAGTGAGCGAGAAGAAAACCAATTGCTGAGACATGATAATGTTAATCCTTCCCTGGGTGCTCAGTCAGGCTGGCGTCAGGTAGTGATTGTTTAATTTTATGTATTAATAACTTTTACGATGAAAGACACGGGCTTAATAAATGAGGATTTAATTTCGAAACTCTGGAGACACATTGCCAGCTTCTACAATTAAAAAGTGTTATGCTTGAACTATTACATTTAAAAGTTCAAACGCAGTGCCTAAATAGCTCAGTTCAGTTATGCATGAAGAATATAAGTTTATTTCGGGCAAACTATGAATATATGACGGCTAACATTTGAGCTTAATATAAGGCACGGCAAAGAAATGAACCTTTTCTGAAGCTATATAATTATCTAATATACATTTTTGTATTACAGACTCTATTTATGATTATATATTATCTTTTTGTGATTAAACATTTAAAGGAATATAAATAAAAACAAAAACAAAAAACATTTAGTCGAAAAAAGAAGAACGACTTGTGTGTGTGTGAACAAAGTCAGTGTCTAGAAATTTCGAACAATCCAATGGTATGCACACGTCGGATAAACAGTCGGTTAAACACACCGTAATCGTTATTTCTCATTGCATCTGCATTTTTTAAATTTGTAATTATCAAATTAGATATTTAAGAAAATCATTTAGATAATATCTCGGGTGTATGTTTTTAATGCAGAAAGCAGTCTCATAGGCGAACCAAATTACGTCAACTTTTATTGTTTGAATGCATGGTCATTTTCTTTTTAGGTAGCTTGATTAGTTACACTAGAATTTAACCATGTAAATATATATATATGTGTATAATATACATGTTTTTCAACATGAAACAACATGCTTCTGTCATAGGATTACATTCACAATGTTCGTTGTTTAAATCTGAAATATAAAACATATTGTCAGGACAAAGTGAGTATTTGAATGCAAATTGATTTTTCTATATGTGAGCAAATAATTACAATACTTGTATATTCTGTTGCTTTCCTAGGCAATAGAAAAGGTTGTATTGGAGCTATTGTAAAACGTGAGGCTGTTTTGTGTATGAATCAGGGAGTAGCACACATTTGATTTCATCAATGTCTGTTGTATTGCATGTTTACACGTCAAGAATTTAAATTAAAGAATCGTTAAATTATTATATCAGATATTTCAAATGCATTAACATCTAGTATTTTCACAATTGACTTCATAAAATGGTTATGGAACTCTTACATGCTGCTTTCACAACAACAACGCAAAAGAGTGACAATGTTATTGAACAGTGAGCGAGAAGAAAACCAATTGCTGAGACATGATAATGTTAATCCTTCCCTGGGTGCTCAGTCAGGCTGGCGTCAGGTAGTGATTGTTTAATTTTATGTATTAATAACTTTTACGATGAAAGACACGGGCTTAATAAATGAGGATTTAATTTCGAAACTCTGGAGACACATTGCCAGCTTCTACAATTAAAAAGTGTTATGCTTGAACTATTACATTTAAAAGTTCAAACGCAGTGCCTAAATAGCTCAGTTCAGTTATGCATGAAGAATATAAGTTTATTTCGGGCAAACTATGAATATATTACGGCTAACATTTGAGCTTAATATAAGGCACGGCAAAGAAATGAACCTTTTCTGAAGCTATATAATTATCTAATATACATTTTTGTATTACAGACTCTATTTATGATTATATATTATCTTTTTGTGATTAAACATTTAAAGGAATATAAATAAAAACAAAAACAAAAAACATTTAGTCGAAAAAAGAAGAACGACTTGTGTGTGTGTGAACAAAGTCAGTGTCTAGAAATTTCGAACAATCCAATGGTATGCACACGTCGGATAAACAGTCGGTTAAACACACCGTAATCGTTATTTCTCATTGCATCTGCATTTTTTAAATTTGTAATTATCAAATTAGATAATTGCTTGAATTTTAGTCCCGTATGTATACTAACTTTTAATATAATTTTCAAAAACAAAAACATTTTTATGAGATGAAAAACATTATCCAGAGAACAATGACTGTAAATTTTATCTTTATAGTCGCGTCTTGTTTTTTCTCTGATAAAATCCAATTGATGTAAGTACTTTCAATTGACATCTAGAAAATGCACTCTTCAGTTGCTTGTTGTTTGTTAGCACTCTTTAAAACGTTTGCCAAGAAATTTATTTCAATTCGATAAGCATTTCTTTCTTTTGGCTTCCAAAGTGGGTGTTTACTGTTTTCGTAATTTGCTATTCGCTATTTATATGTTTTAATATATGTTTTGATAAAGGCATTAATCTAAACGAATAGGTTTAATTAATTTTTCATCTTTTTACTTTTTCATATTTATTTTGTTACTATATATCTAGCATTTTTAAACCGTCAATGTTCAAATCGATTATTACGAAAAGAAACGCCCTTGTCACCGAACGGAATAAAACAATATTGGCCTTCAAACACTTCACCCGTGTCTTGTTTAAATGAGTCAAGGTAAACAGCTCCACTGTGCTCAATTTGCAATAACGCATTAAGCATAACTTGTGGAATGTATTCAACATATTTTGCATTACATGTTCATGCCTTAATCAAATGAATCTTTTGCCTACTTCTGTATTTTATGTATGAGATCAAGTTCGATATACATAAAAAGCTTTACATCTATGTGAGCTATTTACGTTGTTTTGGTAGGTTTCTGCTTAAATGTTCAATATTATCGTCCCGAATTCATGCTTTTTTGTACGTATTTTGAAAAATGTACATTTATTATTTAAAATGATGTCTCTACTATTTTACATATTATCTACCTTCAAGAATAATTATATTATAAGTTACAATAATTTCATTTAATATTTTTCCGATTCATAAGATGAATTGTTACGTGCCGAAGCAGTGGTCGCCGCAATGTAGTGTACATATTTACAATAGGTAATTGAATGTATTTTTATTGTTTAAAATAACATTTTCTGTTTATTTCATTATTTTCTACGTAGACTGTTACATGTCTTAGTTGGATAGAGACGTATTTTTAAAATGTTTGTCTTTAAGCAAGATCTTCAGGAAATGCAAAATCTTAGCTCCGGAATAAGGACAATGGTGGTAATTTTTATCTAATGATAATTCAAATGTGATATTGTTATTCTTTTACGTAATGTAAGGTGTTTTTATGCATTAATATTTGGCATTGGTTATATTTATACCTTTGACCGGTGTTTTGTTCAAATGTTAATTTACATTGTAAATTTTTACGAATACTTTAGTGATTTGCCTACTGTTTTACTGATTATTTTTTTCATTGCCTTGGAAGGACATAAACAACCGATTCAATGAATAAAGTTTTCAATTATCAGAAAACTGTTTTGTTATTCATTGTACCCCATGCATATACGGCGAGGAATGTAATGGATTGACTATAACATCGTTTGCCATTTAAAAGATCTGATTGCAATTGCCAGACGCTCAGATTATTACCTGACGTCCCATTGCTTGCAACAAACATACAGTGATATTCTAATTACTACTTCAGATCTAATTACTGTGAGTATAAACATTTTTATGGTTAGGTGAGCTCAGGTATAATAACGACCAACTCCTGCGTATTAAGTTGTTATTTATGTATATTGATTACTTTATATTAGTTCTTTAAAAGGTTATGTTGAGTATATTATGTCATCATAAAATACATTTTTTTAATTCTTTACCATTTACATGCCATTTGAGACTTCCTACAAATGTCAAAGTTTAAAATGGCATGGAATAAATGTTAATTATTGAACAATTAAACAATACTATAGACGCTGCATTACTATGAAGATGACATTTCGATATTTTACGCATATGGGTATATTTGAAGCAAGAAAAGATGCAACTAATCCTGGACTGGACCACTAGCTCTTAGAGGTGAATGTTCTAGCAAGTAAGCTGACAGGACTCCTGCTGCACTCTTTCCATATTAGAGACTACATACGAGCCAGGCAACCTTAAGTTCGTTTTTACAACAAACAACTCACAAATACTCATGCATCTATAACGTAGCGAATGCAGCCAAATGCAACATATGGAAAAATGTCCAGCCAGTCCTTGGCTCGAGCCCAGGACCCTGCGCACATATATCGGCTAGATACATCGGCTACCTATATTGGAGAATAACTAACATTACTATTATGGATAAATTGCAGACACGTGTTCCTAAAGAGAACTACACAAAGCGAACGTAGCCTGTGTAAATTTCTTTTGGCTGATGGGTCACAAACTCAAAGAAAAAATGGGATATAATTAACTCTTATGTGCACATATTGTATGATAATAATTGTGTCAAATACGTTTCGACTATTAACACTAAGTTAAACTAATATATAATATTTTCCCATAAACACATTATATGTATATTTTACAGATACGAAATCTGAAAACCGCAGTGTAAAATATGGATCATTGTTATCAATCTTTTAATATATTAAATATAATATTGTATTCGTCACGAATTTATCCGAAGAATGTATTAAGTTAACTAACTTTGTCAGATCTTCACTCGACATGCAGTTGCGTTGTGGTAAGTGGTCTTTGTTGGTATGTGAGCTGTATTGTGATTCTTTTGAATAAATTTAAAACTTATTTTAATAATACAAACTGAAAAATTGTCAACTTTTTGTTGTTCGGCACACTGTTTGTAACAGACACGTTGCGGAAATAGTAATCAGATTATTTCCATACGTGTTAATAAAAGATATTGTTCTGACTTACAGAATACCTCTCGGGATTGTTAGGTACAAAGCGAGGACAGCTCATCTCTCGCCCCTTGACATCTCTTCACTTATCGCAATTGGGTTGTCGATGTTTCTCTTATTTTCTATCCTTTCTTAAGGCTTGGCAGAGCGGAAAGTACAAAATACTATACGAGGTACAAATTGGTATACTTTTGTATCAAAGCCAGGCTATTAACACAATATCTTGCCTCAAATGGAATTGCTGTTGTAAGACTAAATAAGTCAGTGGGAATAATTAGTTTATAAGTTTATATAGTGAAAGGAAAAATATTTTCTGTCGGATATAAAAGGATATTAGTTTGTATATCCTCTTTAGCAATGTGTCCCCCAAAATGAATACCATTGAAAGAAAGGGCAATGTCGCTAAAGCGATTTTTAGTCCAGATTTGTCTCGAGAAAGCCAATCTATGTGTTTAAGGCAGCTCGGTCATAGCATATACTTTTTATATGTACTTGTCCATTTAGAGAAGTTTTGCCTTATGTGTTAATAGATTTGTTAACAATCAAAACGTTAAAGCTAACACGTACGCACTGCTAACTTTAAATATCAATAGAAGATGGAATAATAATCAAATTGTAAAACAGCCCATATCAAGCTTTAGTTGACACTTACGCATAATCATGTTCAATTAAGACAAATCAGCGGCATGATTGTTGAAGAAACATATTGCTTATTCCTCTAGAAAATGATCAATGCATTAATATTAACCAAGTTTGAATGCATTGTAGGAAGTCTTATAAAGAAACAAAAACAAACTTGGCGATTAACGAGATGTTAAAAGATATGCGTCGAAAAGAAAATCCAACAAGGTATGACACATGCTAAGGAGAAATCTAATGCGATAATTTATTCGAATATGTTTTGAGTGATTTGAGTAAGCCAAATACTGTGTTCTTTTCTAAAAGCAAAACCTTGATACAGCACTATAAATTATATTGATTTCAACATATCCTAAAATTGCTAACGTATGTAGAAATATTGTTGTCTGGCAAAAATTGCACTGTTTGGTTCTACAGTTAAAAGTAAGTTTTTACTTGATAAAAATAATAAAGTCTTTTTAATTTTTTTTCAAATGTCGACATCATCCTATTCAATTTCTGACAGGAATTTAAAGTGATTGAGACTATTATTTTTAGAACAAAGCACATTTTTTGGTTGCACGGATAGCGTTTTCTTTTAGATAAAAATGTTGTTTTTTTGTGCTTAAAGACAATTACCTTATACGTAGATAGTATCTAAGTGTCTTTCAAAGTTTTCTGCAAAGTGACATTTATCTTGGTGCCATACTGTAAATTATCCTCCAAAAACAAATATCGTGTATTTTCATTGGCGTCGCTTGTATGGTTGCATTTTTAAAAAGAATAACTATCCTACAGTTATCTTTTTGTGGAACGCGCAACTATTCCGTTTTTTCATAGCATGTCTTTTTGTCGTAAATTTAACTGACGTTTGTCGAGTATGATAAATGTTTTCGGAAGCAGAATTCGTGTTACTCCCGGTAAAGATTAGTCGAAAAACCCATGGTTAAACTTTACATATTCAAATTTGTTAACAATTAGCAATCACATTCTCTCCTATTTAATATCCTTATGCCGATCATATCGGATTAGATCCGTTTCATTTATGACCATCATCTTAATTATAATTTTTCAATATCATATTTCCTTTAGATTTTCTTGTGTATTGTTATTAAATTTATGTATTTTTCTATGGCTATGCGGTAGGCTGGTTTCTGTTTCATTGACAGGGGAAACTATTCGCTGCCAACATAATCCCAAGTAATTTATTGTGTTACTTCATAAAAGACAGAATATAGCTTGCTTAAAATGTTACAGAAACAATAAATGCCTCATTGATATCAAATTACAAAGAATCCATACTTAAGATATCAAACAATGTCTAACTATATACATATGCGTGACGCGGCCCTTGAAAGAAAATTAGGTGCCTGTTAGATCTTCGAGAGAAATTGTGCCAGTTTCAATTTAATATATCAAATTAACCATTCCTTGAACGTAACGACTTAAAATAAATAAATAAATGAAGTCAATAAAATTATTATCAGAAAGACAATGTTGCGTGCTGTGTTATTCATAAAAAGTTTGTGTATAGAACAAATGAGGTTTAAAGTTAATTTGGGCTAATTTGTGAAATTGATTGTTTGATTTTCTGCTAATATAATATTTTAGTTAAACAAGTTTTAAGAATCTTACTTTGGGTTTAGTCACGACATTGTATGATTTCCATCTGACGCATGTCAGGAAGTTCGAAATAAATTGGTATATTTTATATCAAGGATGTAAAGACACAATTGAAATATGAACTTTGACCATTTCAACTTAGAAGGTATGTTTTAATTCTAACTCATTTCATATATTATCCACGATCACAGTCATCATGGTCATAGGGCGAATACATTTCTTCTTTTTAGCCAAAGTAAATAAAAACATAATAAATAATGCAATTTAAGTAATTTTTCAGTGGATGGCATAATTAACAAGCTGCAGTCCAGAATACCAGTATAAAGAAACTAGAGCAAATATTATATATTTACAAACTTGACTATATAATCTTTTACATATTTTAGGTTGAAAAAAATAAATAACGTATGTTCAACATGTTTCATTTCCTTATTTGAAAGTTTAATATAGAGACAGCAATTTATATGTACAACTATAAATCTAATATGATTCTCTGAAATAAGGATGGGACAGTCTTTTGTTTATCTAAATGCTACCTGCGGTGTAATCAGCAGATGCTGCTAAATAAATATTGAACTCTATACAGTAGCTTAAAAGGAAAAAAAAATGGCAGAAAAGGTTGGTATTGTTGTGGTTAACCTGCTTCGAAAAAACAAACAAACATGCATACTTTATACAGCACGCAAAATGGACGTTGATAATACAAACTAATGTACCATACTTATTGTGTGGCATTTTGCGTGCTTTTTTTCATATATTATATGCAGTAAAATAAGAGTCCCTGTACAATGTATAATGCTTAGCATGCGAATTCCTATACTTATACGTATACATGAAAAGATAAGGTACTTGTTGTAAAGCTGATAAACATTCATTTTATACGCCTTTAAACATAGGCGGGACATTTTATATGCTTACATAATACAAGGGCAAGTATCGGCTATGCCAATTGACTTGCATGCTCTCTGTGAGAGCACGCTTGTGTGTGTGCAAATGCATTTGTGTGTCTGCTTGTGTGCGTGTGAGCGTATGCATGTCTGTAATGTGATACTGCGACACTATCGCGGCGGCGCCAAACTTCAGGGACGCACATAATCTTCCACATCGTCATAGGTCTGCATATTTGTTTTATTTCTAGGTATCGTGATCATATTACTTATTATTCCTTTGGTAAAATATCACTTTTTTATCTTAGATGACATTGGATTAGAAAAGTTGTTTCAATAGCCACATATATATCTTAATATTGCAATTAGTCCACGTTGTCAAAAAAAACCCTGCCAGCTAAAGGTATTTTTCATAACGACAGTTAATGTTACTCATAAAAAATCTGTGTATCAAGTGAATATTGCGTTTGTTTTTATTCCAGGCACATTTGGTCTGTATCTATTTGTTTGGATTAATGACTGTTTGTTATCAACTGCCAGCATTACTTTGTGAGTGTTATCTGTCATATACAGAGTGACACTGTTGCATAGCCCAGGAGAAGCTAAATATCTCGACTCTGATTAAACTTCGTGTATTATCAGACACTTTTCTTTTATGATGACAGATATTTCTGTAAAACGATAGTGCGAGATTATTGTGTAGCAGATAAACATGTTGCTTACTCGAATGATCATTTCTTAAGGAAACGAATTTAAAATTAAAATGTTTCCATACAAATAACTTATTTTAACACTCACTATAAAATATGATAATGTTTCTGAAACTATTGGTATATGCATGCATATATGAATTCAAAAATCAATATAAGAAATATTAGAAATATTAGCAATATTAGCAATATTAACTTATATGTCAATATTATTAAGATTAACCATACGTGTTTCGTTTTAACGTTTTCTTGGCTTCTTGGTTATTCATTATCATTTTGTGAAGCAATTATAAAAGAAACGCGATGGCAGAAAATCTCGATAAATGCATTAGCATTTGCATAAAAAATCGTGGTTAATCAAACCTCGCTACTGATTGGATTAAAATTCATATCAATATTCGTAATGCATCATAAAAATAATTTTCTTTTTTTGCCTGTTTTGATCATGCGACCAATCGCATGGAATTGAAAATAGTTAAGATTAATACTGTTGGAAAGAAACAAATTGTATGATTAAATTCAATCAAGTTTCAGGAAACTGCTACAAACAAACTTGTCGGTCGTTTAGAAAAAATACAAAATGAGAATGTATCTATACAAATTTTGTATTTTCCGAAGATGCTTAAGAACTAACACACATTTTAACTAATGAAAAGAAGAAAGAGGATTTCTTTTCTATTTTCTGAGATTTTGACCAGTCAACATTGATAATATGATACATGTAAATTTGTCAGGAAAATACAGATAAATCAATGAACAAAGAGTTAGTAAAACAGTTTGCAAGTTAATGTATATATTTCCACCTTTTTAAAATAAACGACCTTGACAAAACAATTATTAGTTTTCTACACAACAGTTAAGTATCGGACGACAACTACGAAAAGAAAACAAAATCCATATTTTGCACTATACACTAAAAGTTCATATTCTTCCATTGTAATAATGTATTTTGCTGCTTATTGTCAGCGCAACAAAATGCCACAAATGCATATATTTTTAGCCTTATTTGTTAACTAGTAAATTAGGAATATTAATGTCGAGGAAAGCCATTGTATTAACTTATATTAGGTTTTAAAGTTATTATCTTGTTTAGCTTTATCTTCGGCTTATTTTTATATAAAATCTTCTTAAACTTTTATTGTTTTTATTTGCAGACCATAAAAGCAAGCTTATCCTTATGGGCGAAAACCCTTAAATGCACTTTAAGAAAATTTGAACAAGGTAACGCAGCCTTATGCTAGTATAACATTAATGCATGACATCCACCTATTTATTATAATGTCATTCTATCTTATCGTTATTTGAAAAGCCTATTAGAACGCTCAGCGTAACAAGTAAAAGCAATGTTAAGTTCGAATTGAATTGAAGGAATAAATCTCTTGCCGCCAATAAATCTATGCTGTAGATTTACAGACAGGTATATTGTTTAAAGAATTAACAAACATTTCTTTTTTGGTGAAGATGTTTATAGCAAAAGCGTATGTATTCAATGTATTTCATAAAGTTGCCTTTTTAATAAATATATTAAAATACACACTTTTGACCAACTGTGACCATGTCAATTTAATCAGGCTCAAGACCATGTACACTTAATTTGCATGCTTTGCTGATATACGTGTTTTGAACAGGCTAAACACATTAACACATTCTAGAACCTGCAATGACAAATGTTCTACTTTATTCAGAGGCAAAAATGCACTCAGTCATTGCTTTATCTAATTTTTCATTGCGAAAACACAAGTATAAACTAAACACGTATGTACAGCTATATATTCAGCTTTCTGACCGCATATATTTAACCCATGTAGTTTATTTACCTCGACATTTTATGCTACATACAATAGAAATAAATTGCATTCGTAGTGTCATTGTTACGTATAAGAAACACATACTGCAGTCGAAATTTTCAGCTCGGGATATCGGTTTGTTCTTTAAGTCTTATGTCATGATGGCATGTTGTAAATCATATAAGTTGCTGACAGTTAAATTTCCCGTTTCTTTATTTTTGTGTTAATCGGTTTGTTTGATTGACGCACGTGTAGCAAGGTAATATGATAAAAACAGCACATGTATTTTAGATTGATGCTCAATAGTGTCAACTAGATAGCTGGAATTTAAGACTTGAAGATGTCTGGTGCCAAGCTCATGCTGCTAGAGAACGGGGTCCGGCTAGGGCAGGAGTCGTTCAAGAACGTCCTGCTATAAATATATACACACATATAATCATACACATCATAAACACCATCGTTCTATGATCCTATTTTAGCGGTCTCCTTTTTGATTGCACTTGCACTACACCAATATACTCCGGTCGTATGACATCAGAAACTTACAAATAGGACAGAAAGACATTTCTATCTCTATCCTGCCGAACTTCCCATCGGTGTCAGTTAGTAGAGTTTGCTCGTCAAGATGTCTATCACGCTTCCGCTATAATGTCAACTGTCTAAATACACTTGCATGCTCTTGGTACGTTAACATATTCTGTTAAAGTAGTTTATGAGATATATCAAATTTACGAGTTACAAGGTTTCAGATAACTTTTCTGTTTAGATTTTTTGTTTACATCAAATAGTTTAAACAGTTATCCACTTTAAGTCATCAAAATGAACATATAGACTTATGAAGAAGCAGAATTATACTTGTCAAAGTATACAATCAATGGCATGCGTCGTCATTTGTCCTATCTATATGGTTTAATTGAATTTTGGTGTCACGCCAAGATAGAAGCAATAAAGACACTGACTTAATACTCGAATGAGGTTTGCTTACATCGCACCAATAAAATAATCGATCCTGCTAATGATAATAATCATGTCGCCCTGTTGGGTTTATGTCATTAACGTACACGTAGTTTAATTACAAGTAATTTTAGTCAGTGATGCAATTAGGGAACGTGCTTCCTAAATAGTTGCTCGTTTGACATTAAATACCGACACAAACAGATCTTATGGGGAAGAACAAAATTAAACCGTACTAGATATGTCTTTGCTAGAAAATATATGTGGTATGTACAAACAGAAAAAAGAAAAGAAACCTGTCGAAATCACTATCAGCATTATACCTTTGAAATCAAACTTGTTTAGTTTAGTTTTAAAGAACTGTGGTTATTTTGATAGGATATTTTCTTATTTATCTATTTGGTATTTTGTGTCTTTTGGTATTTTGTGTTTTTGGTATTTTGTATCTTATGTTATGTGTTTGCATATAATTCAGTTGGTTTAAGTGTTTATATTTTTCAAACTGAAACGACTCTTATTAAATAGTCGACGAACTACATCGCACTTGCTAATATAATGTACAGGATGTAAGTCGCCAAAGACATAGAACAGTCAACTTCGGAGAAGGCTCGGACGTAAGGTGACATTAACATAAAACTGTCATAAACTTGTTTTGATTTATTGTTTTATACTTTTAAAGATAAAGTTCCGTACATAGTCCAGAGTGAAAAATGAACTTTATATAAAGTCAAACTTCCTCTATACACCGTCTCCTATATTTGACCATAATAATAGCAAACGCCAACTTTACAATGAAACATAAATCTTGAACAATTCGCAGAGGAAAGACGTACACACACTCTGTACGCTAAGCAGTACTCACATTTATTAATGATTGTGTATGTTTTAGCTCTATTGACGTAAATGGAAATCATTGATCAAGTAACTACAAGATATGTACATGAAAACAATTAACTGACATGAATATCGTTCTTGACATATTAACCCAGAGCTACATCACGCAATATTCTAATTATATGATTTCAATATCAAAATTGAAACTGACACAAAACGGTTGTTGCCTTTTTCGAACAATTAAGTTCATGCTTAGGTTTCTGAAACTGGATCTCGAATTGCGTGCTGTCTTGCAATATTTAAGTGGTAATGTTGAACTAATTTCTTGCTTCTACAATGCATTGTACTGATTCATAAAATTGCCCTTCTGATATAATTGTATGTCTTTATACAAAATGATTGGACAAACCCTTTCTTCAATGCCAAGACAAAAATAGTAACCGAATATGTATATTTGATGGTCATTTAAGAACATGTTATGTTAGTCATTGAACGAGCCAATTTAAACACACCAGACACGCCATGGGTCAATCGTTACAAATAATGAAGTATAAAAGGCATTTGATCAAATTTACAATTAAGTTCAGTTGTGTCGACCATGCATTGACTGTTTTTACAACATTTTTATCATTTCAGGTATTGTTAAGAAAACATAATATTGCAAAATTTAAAAGTATTACAGTTTTACGTATGAAGGTTACCATGTTATTAAGTTATTATTTATATCCCTAGACAGGTAGAGTTCATATATTAAAGTAAAGATTTAATAATAAGGCCAATTACAATAAAATTATAAGTCCTTATGTGTACTTAAATCACTTTTCGTCATGGTTGTTATTTTTGTTTTGTTTAAATTCTTTGAACCAATTTTATAAATCGAAAGCAGTACATTTTTCCTGAAGCACTATAGAAACAAAGTAGTGTAAATTAACCTTCCTATTGTAAACAATGAATTATTAAAGGACATTAAAGATCGCCGACGGCACAATTTCATAACAGCTGTAATATGACAGTTACCTTTCATCATCCGCAGTATGTCGGATAATTATCATTTTTTAGACAGTGGTTAATTTTATTGTACGGAAATAGACACATGTTTAAGATAAGTTTACCTTTAATCCACACTTAACCAGAACTCAGTCATGATCACATCTCTGTGTAGAGGCTAAAGTTTTGACACCATGTTGGTCTATTTTGCTTTCAAATTTGAATAAAATTAAAAGGGTTAAATTTTTAAATGATGTTCTGTTTATATAAGTTAAAGATTGTTTTGCCTTCACAGGTGGCAATATATGAATTTTTTTATATAAAACACAACAAAGACCTTGGAGACAATCACTATGTGAGCTTTAAAATGGTAGTGTAACAGTCCAAGCAAAAGGACTTACTGGTCCATAATAATAGCCTTTGCGTTGTAACTTAACTGTACGTTTCTTTTAACCTAGATAAAAATGAGGGGATGTGCATTCAGAAATAATTGTAAACTGAGCTGAACTACGTATTTTCAGATTTTGAAACTAATTACGTATAAGTATCAATCTTTTGTATTATGATAATTACCACAAATATATGAAAAATTCACTGATATGCTTGTGTAAGAATAACAAATAAAATTTCTTTTTCGAATTTGTCTTGATACTATATTTATTAACGACATTTTGTATTCAAATAGATCGTTTTCCTTTTCATTGCTTGCATTTAAGAAACTCGTCATTAAATCTATCTATCTATCAATAAATCTATCTATCTATCTACAGAGAGAGAGAGAGAGAGAGGAGAGAGAGAGAGAGAGAGAGAGAGAGAGACAGAGAGAGAGACAGAGAGAGAGACAGAGGGAGAGAGAGAGAGAGAGAAAGAGAGAAAGGGAGAGAGAGCAGGACTTCTTTCTTGTGGTTTGTGGTTTATAAATTCTGGAATTTATCATTTTGTCATTCATTTAATAAATATGAATAACCGTAAACATTTCTTATGTGTAACAGATAAATGCAAAAGTTTGTATGACAATATCAACAGAGTATAGAAGAGTGTTTATTAATAACGTAAATTGGACCTGGCAATGTAGGACATGTTTAATTTCCAATCCTTCATAAGCTGTCAGGATCGAGACAAACCCCATTTGCTTTTATTTATTGTGTTAACAAATCTCAGTCGGACATGACCCATTTTGTTTATCAATACAACCATTCTTTTTGTCTTGACTGATAGATGGTTTGATTGGAAAGCTGGTATTTGTAATGTAGCAACTGTTTTGTATTTAATAATTTGGCGATAGTGATGTGATGGAAACATTAACGGACATTGTCTTTTTCAATTTGTTACTTACCTTTAACGTTTAGTCTTATCGTTATTTGAAAAGCCTATTAGAACGCTCAGCGTAACAAGTAAAAGCAATGTTAAGTTCGAATTGAATTGAAGGAATAAATCTCTTGCCGCCAATAAATCTATGCTGTAGATTTACAGACAGGTATATTGTTTAAAGAATTAACAAACATTTCTTTTTTGGTGAAGATGTTTATAGCAAAAGCGTATGTATTCAATGTATTTCATAAAGTTGCCTTTTTAATAAATATATTAAAATACACACTTTTGACCAACTGTGACCATGTCAATTTAATCAGGCTCAAGACCATGTACACTTTATTTGCATGCTTTGCTGATATACGTGTTTTGAACAGGCTAAACACATTAACACATTCTAGAACCTGCAATGACAAATGTTCTACTTTATTCAGAGGCAAAAATGCACTCAGTCATTGCTTTATCTAATTTTTCATTGCGAAAACACAAGTATAAACTAAACACGTATGTACAGCTATATATTCAGCTTTCTGACCGCATATATTTAACCCATGTAGTTTATTTACCTCGACATTTTATGCTACATACAATAGAAATAAATTGCATTCGTAGTGTCATTGTTACGTATAAGAAACACATACTGCAGTCGAAATTTTCAGCTCGGGATATCGGTTTGTTCTTTAAGTCTTATGTCATGATGGCATGTTGTAAATCATATAAGTTGCTGACAGTTAAATTTCCCGTTTCTTTATTTTTGTGTTAATCGGTTTGTTTGATTGACGCACGTGTAGCAAGGTAATATGATAAAAACAGCACATGTATTTTAGATTGATGCTCAATAGTGTCAACTAGATAGCTGGAATTTAAGACTTGAAGATGTCTGGTGCCAAGCTCATGCTGCTAGAGAACGGGGTCCGGCTAGGGCAGGAGTCGTTCAAGAACGTCCTGCTATAAATATATACACACATATAATCATACACATCATAAACACCATCGTTCTATGATCCTATTTTAGCGGTCTCCTTTTTGATTGCACTTGCACTACACCAATATACTCCGGTCGTATGACATCAGAAACTTACAAATAGGACAGAAAGACATTTCTATCTCTATCCTGCCGAACTTCCCATCGGTGTCAGTTAGTAGAGTTTGCTCGTCAAGATGTCTATCACGCTTCCATTATAATGTCAACTGTCTAAATACACTTGCATGCTCTTGGTACGTTAACATATTCTGTTAAAGTAGTTTATGAGATATATCAAATTTACGAGTTACAAGGTTTCAGATAACTTTTCTGTTTAGATTTTTTGTTTACATCAAATAGTTTAAACAGTTATCCACTTTAAGTCATCAAAATGAACATATAGACTTATGAAGAAGCAGAATTATACTTGTCAAAGTATACAATCAATGGCATGCGTCGTCATTTGTCCTATCTATATGGTTTAATTGAATTTTGGTGTCACGCCAAGATAGAAGCAATAAAGACACTGACTTAATACTCGAATGAGGTTTGCTTACATCGCACCAATAAAATAATCGATCCTGCTAATGATAATAATCATGTCGCCCTGTTGGGTTTATGTCATTAACGTACACGTAGTTTAATTACAAGTAATTTTAGTCAGTGATGCAATTAGGGAACGTGCTTCCTAAATAGTTGCTCGTTTGACATTAAATACCGACACAAACAGATCTTATGGGGAAGAACAAAATTAAACCGTACTAGATATGTCTTTGCTAGAAAATATATGTGGTATGTACAAACAGAAAAAAGAAAAGAAACCTGTCGAAATCACTATCAGCATTATACCTTTGAAATCAAACTTGTTTAGTTTAGTTTTAAAGAACTGTGGTTATTTTGATAGGATATTTTCTTATTTATCTATTTGGTATTTTGTGTCTTTTGGTATTTTGTGTTTTTGGTATTTTGTATCTTATGTTATGTGTTTGCATATAATTCAGTTGGTTTAAGTGTTTATATTTTTCAAACTGAAACGACTCTTATTAAATAGTCGACGAACTACATCGCACTTGCTAATATAATGTACAGGATGTAAGTCGCCAAAGACATAGAACAGTCAACTTCGGAGAAGGCTCGGACGTAAGGTGACATTAACATAAAACTGTCATAAACTTGTTTTGATTTATTGTTTTATACTTTTAAAGATAAAGTTCCGTACATAGTCCAGAGTGAAAAAATGAACTTTATATAAAGTCAAACTTCCTCTATACACCGTCTCCTATATTTGACCATAATAATAGCAAACGCCAACTTTACAATGAAACATAAATCTTGAACAATTCGCAGAGGAAAGACGTACACACACTCTGTACGCTAAGCAGTACTCACATTTATTAATGATTGTGTATGTTTTAGCTCTATTGACGTAAATGGAAATCATTGATCAAGTAACTACAAGATATGTACATGAAAACAATTAACTGACATGAATATCGTTCTTGACATATTAACCCAGAGCTACATCACGCAATATTCTAATTATATGATTTCAATATCAAAATTGAAACTGACACAAAACGGTTGTTGCCTTTTTCGAACAATTAAGTTCATGCTTAGGTTTCTGAAACTGGATCTCGAATTGCGTGCTGTCTTGCAATATTTAAGTGGTAATGTTGAACTAATTTCTTGCTTCTACAATGCATTGTACTGATTCATAAAATTGCCCTTCTGATATAATTGTATGTCTTTATACAAAATGATTGGACAAACCCTTTCTTCAATGCCAAGACAAAAATAGTAACCGAATATGTATATTTGATGGTCATTTAAGAACATGTTATGTTAGTCATTGAACGAGCCAATTTAAACACACCAGACACGCCATGGGTCAATCGTTACCAATAATGAAGTATAAAAGGCATTTGATCAAATTTACAATTAAGTTCAGTTGTGTCGACCATGTATTGACTGTTTTTACAACATTTTTATCATTTCAGGTATTGTTAAGAAAACATAATATTGCAAAATTTAAAAGTATTACAGTTTTACGTATGAAGGTTACCATGTTATTAAGTTATTATTTATATCCCTAGACAGGTAGAGTTCATATATTAAAGTAAAGATTTAATAATAAGGCCAATTACAATAAAATTATAAGTCCTTATGTGTACTTAAATCACTTTTCGTCATGGTTGTTATTTTTGTTTTGTTTAAATTCTTTGAACCAATTTTATAAATCGAAAGCAGTACATTTTTCCTGAAGCACTATAGAAACAAAGTAGTGTAAATTAACCTTCCTATTGTAAACAATGAATTATTAAAGGACATTAAAGATCGCCGACGGCACAATTTCATAACAGCTGTAATATGACTGTTACCTTTCATCATCCGCAGTATGTCGGATAATTATCATTTTTTAGACAGTGGTTAATTTTATTGTACGGAAATAGACACATGTTTAAGATAAGTTTACCTTTAATCCACACTTAACCAGAACTCAGTCATGATCACATCTCTGTGTAGAGGCTAAAGTTTTGACACCATGTTGGTCTATTTTGCTTTCAAATTTGAATAAAATTAAAAGGGTTAAATTTTTAAATGATGTTCTGTTTATATAAGTTAAAGATTGTTTTGCCTTCACAGGTGGCAATATATGAATTTTTTTATATAAAACACAACAAAGACCTTGGAGACAATCACTATGTGAGCTTTAAAATGGTAGTGTAACAGTCCAAGCAAAAGGACTTACTGGTCCATAATAATAGCCTTTGCGTTGTAACTTAACTGTACGTTTCTTTTAACCTAGATAAAAATGAGGGGATGTGCATTCAGAAATAATTGTAAACTGAGCTGAACTACGTATTTTCAGATTTTGAAACTAATTACGTATAAGTATCAATCTTTTGTATTATGATAATTACCACAAATATATGAAAAATTCACTGATATGCTTGTGTAAGAATAACAAATAAAATTTCTTTTTCGAATTTGTCTTGATACTATATTTATTAACGACATTTTGTATTCAAATAGATCGTTTTCCTTTTCATTGCTTGCATTTAAGAAACTCGTCATTAAATCTATCTATCTATCAATAAATCTATCTATCTATCTACAGAGAGAGAGAGAGAGAGAGAGAGAGAGAGAGAGAGAGAGAGAGAGAGAGACAGAGGGAGAGAGAGAGAGAGAGAGAGAAAGAGAGAAAGGGAGAGAGAGCAGGACTTCTTTCTTGTGGTTTGTGGTTTATAAATTCTGGAATTTATCATTTTGTCATTCATTTAATAAATATGAATAACCGTAAACATTTCTTATGTGTAACAGATAAATGCAAAAGTTTGTATGACAATATCAACAGAGTATAGAAGAGTGTTTATTAATAACGTAAATTGGACCTGGCAATGTAGGACATGTTTAATTTCCAATCCTTCATAAGCTGTCAGGATCGAGACAAACCCCATTTGCTTTTATTTATTGTGTTAACAAATCTCAGTCGGACATGACCCATTTTGTTTATCAATACAACCATTCTTTTTGTCTTGACTGATAGATGGTTTGATTGGAAAGCTGGTATTTGTAATGTAGCAACTGTTTTGTATTTAATAATTTGGCGATAGTGATGTGATGGAAACATTAACGGACATTGTCTTTTTCAATTTGTTACTTACCTTTAACGTTTAGATAGTTTAGTAATGTATTCAGATATTTTCTAAGTTGAAACATTGCTAAAATAGTATTTTTATAGTAGTGAATCATCAACAATTTTCCATTAATGACAACTTCACTTACACTCAATTATTAAAGACATTTCTAAATAAATAATATTTTGTTGCTCAGACGGTCTCCTTGTATAATTAACCAATGTGTGAATCGTGAATGCAGAAACAACTTTTCATTTGGAGCACTTTTCCAATGTCAGCTTTAAACTTTCATGTTTAATGCCATTAATTGAGGTATTTTATGACTAGAAAACAAGTTCTTGCTGATCTACAAAATGATGGTTCAAGTAACATGTCCAAACGCACTCTGTTGTCCACGTGTAATAAGTAGTTAAACAATTGCAAAACCAATACGTGTGCATGGTATGTTAAGACATTGGGTCATTTACTTTTAAAGTTACAGGTGGTGATTAAAAGAGTCTTACTTTTTTATTTCTTCTGCAAAGACCCCAGCTTTTCGTGCCTAATTCTCTTTTCTCATTATTTAAAGTATCTTCCTTTTGGAAAATTATTTCATATTTCAATTTCGCCTTCATTTTAACGAAGAGTACTTGGTAAAATATGTTCATAGCCTTAACGTGAAAATATATGAACTTGCAAACCAATTTTTCCTAAACAGTCATATGCTTAGTGGTAATTAGTACATCTTGACGTTTTGACTAAGGAAATAAAACGTCGATGTATTTAACTAAATAAGATTCTTTCATGCTAACAATCACGCAAAAATTAGTCGAATACGATACTAATAACACCTGTCAAAATAGTTATTGTAATTGATTATATTTCTGCTTAAAAAAGCAATGATTTTGATAT
This sequence comes from Sinonovacula constricta, assembly GCA_007844125.1. Lineage (NCBI taxonomy): Eukaryota > Metazoa > Mollusca > Bivalvia > Cardiida > Solecurtidae > Sinonovacula > Sinonovacula constricta. Next base: position 27,813,797 of record CM017566.1, on the reverse strand, counting down.
CGTTAGATTAAATTGATCTTAACTATTTTGTTTGCTTTTTTGTTACATCAATTTAAGTCATATTAGCGACGTCCATTTTAACTGTTAGTGAAGGAAGACCGCAAGCAATTGTCTGGATAGAAGCACGGGCACGTAACTCGTTAATTGGAAGGAGTCCGCGCATGAATATTCCAGTATTATGATGTGCTGCTAAAGTTCAGCGTAATTATTATTTGTTATCTGTATCAATAGAGGCCTTGCATGGTAGGAGAAATCGGCGACTCTAACAGCTCGGTCACATGCGCCCTTGTTAATACAAAGACTTAAATAAAATAAACATTTTAAAGGCCGTGTCTGATACATAGCTTATCTTTATTATATAGGGATGTTGCTTAAACCTTTCATCATAGAACAATATTAATGATCGGTTATTAAAATCGATTATCTTTCAAATCTTGCTATAAATCTTGGTTTTCGTTATTTTGTCTCATGCAGCGGCTGCCAATTGAAATTGTTTCTATTTTGTTTTAAATTTTCGTTGATATACGAATTGCATAATGCATGTTTTGATGTCATATCCGGAATGAAATTGATCGACTGAAAATAATACACATACTTCGCCACCAGGGAAAAGAACTCTAATTGCACCAGCAATGTATCGGAAACCAGGTCCATGCTTATCAGTCAAGTTGATTGAGGAATATCCCGCAACGCTGAGACATGTTGTCTACTCAAATTATTAACGCATATATTTTGCCTGTACGGCTCTCATAGTTTTGCAAGTATACATAATGATTGACAGTCTTTCAAAAGTGGAAAAAAACGTTCCCAATTTATTCATCTTGCACATTATTTACGAAGTACGATCACACTTATCTTGTCTGAATTGAGTTATTTTATACACCACTCTCCCTGTGAATGATCTCCCTTAACCCGGAGCATCCTTATAGAACATAAATGACATTTCCTTTACGATTGTTTACCTTTCTTTCATTAAACCTAACCATTCGTCAGTGATAACTAAGACTGAATTTACCCAACATTCTTTTTAATCTGTTTGTACTTATATTGATGTTGATGTATATCCAGGAATTGTCAATCATTATGCTATCTCGTCTAGTCAATGTTGATGAAGTGTTGCTGAATCAACATCGATCAGACACACAGGGGATGCTGCATTTCAATCGTGTCTAAATTTAGAGAAAGTAACGTATTCAATTTGTTCACTCTGCAAACAATACACATCGGTCTATGCCCTTCCATTTTTATACACCCTAATAGACAAATGACAAGCAAACGATTAGCATACTGATTTATTAAATTTATTTAATGTCCAGATTTATATGGAATGCGACCTGGTTGAGAGTTAAATATAGCATGCAAAGGGATGGAAAGGACTTTTTGTATGTTGTTTGGTGATCACGTTTTCAATAAGTATCGTTGTTAAGCTTCACCTTACACAGGTTCTACATAGTGATTTAGTTTATCGAAGAACAATAACTAAATCCCCTGCTTATTTTTATCAATATAACAAAAGTTCCGACAACTTGATACATTTAGAATATTTAAACATTATTTCAACAATTGATCTATCTTTCTAATCAAGTTTTAAATTCTGTCTGTTGTTATAGAAACTTAAGGTTTAATTGTAACAATTGATTGCCAAATGCAAAACTTTATCATGCTATCAGGTATCAAACATTTTCCCATGATAGAAGCATATCTTGAACAAACCGTCCATGAAACAGATGCTTCTATTCTGTCACGTTGAAAATCTTTATTCAACACAATCGCGATTACCACAATTGGTTGCAAGATTGTTCATCATAGATTGGATTGTTTTTCTAACTTTGATAATTGACATCTGTATAAAATTATGAACACGGAAATATTTTGTTAGCATGAAAAAAGTTTCCTCTCAGAATTCTAAAAAAATATAAAAACATATAATATGAATATGCTTAAACACATTTTTGTTTGGGTTAGACCAAGCTAGATGTTATTTAACGACACTTCTACCCCTCCATCTACCTAGTCCCTCAATAGACCTTTCAAATTATTTTCATCCATATCCTCTATATATGCGCATGATGCATTATCGAAACACACACGAACAGTTTAGTCTTATCTTAAACGTTGTCATTGTATAAAGAAAAAAACAATTCGAGAGCAAATAAACAGCATATACTGTATTATAATCACATTGCAACATACCTGCATTAAATTAAATGCAAGTTTGCTGGAAAAAACGTTGCATTAAACGAAAAGATTTCCATGACAAGTCCCACAAGTTCTTGCAGAATGTTTGCAAGACATTTTGTTTTTTAGCACACATTGTGTCAGATTTTTTTCCTAAGTAGTTTCAACATCTAAGCATCTTCGCATTATTCGTGAAAATATGTCGCTTCGGGATTATCCGTTAAAAGTAGTCTAAATTAGTGTCACATAAAATTAGACATAATGGAATATTTTCTTCTTGATAAACTTTTCTCAAGAAATTGGTTTCTGTGCCATTACTTGTAAATTAAAATCATAATTTACCGATTAATTTAAATTGTTTCTAAAGTTCACTATGCATCGAAAGAAGCGGGTTGCATTCAAATACATATTGACAATGTCGGGAAAACAATTTGCTTTGATTTTAATGAACGTCGAAAGATTTGCAATATGTTTGATGTTTACTGCTCTAGTCAATTTTATCCATGTTTTGAAAGGATACTAATGCATATACTAACAATCAAGATTTTGGAGAAGATTTCTATAATTTAACAGTTAAAAGCGGTTCCTTTGTACAGCATATAATGCTTGTAATATTTTTGAATCATTGATTAATTATTATTATTATTATTATTATTATTATTATTATTATTATTATTATTATTATTATTATTATTATTATTATTATTAACTAGTTTAGCAAATATAATTATATTGCGGTGTTTATTAAAATATTTAATTTACCTATAATTTAAATGCAACTTAATTCGATTTCAAGGGTAGAATCAGTATTATATTTTCTTCATGGAGGGAACGTGGTTTGTTTTTCGAGGTCTTACTTTTGAGTTTTATTTTCGCCATTACAACTTTAGGATCATGTATTCTCGTCGAGTCAATGAAATAGATATATTGAGCTGAGATATTATAAGCACACTTACATACATTACTTTTAAAGGTTGTATCAGACAGTTTGCCTATATCTAATACATGAAACAACGTCTTACCTCGGTGTTTAAGAATGTTAGCAATATTGCTGCATAAAATGATATCTAAATTTAAATAAAGGCTGTTTATAATATTAGCTTTATTGTAAGAAGTACAAATCGTGAAATATATCGCATAAAAGCACCATTATTTCCAAATCTATGAATAAGTACGATGGGGATATTAGCTACAAATAGATATCGACGTCAGAGCTGATTACCCGGATGTCCATGTAAAATGATCTCAAAAGTAAGTGGTCAGGTGATTTTTTTAGTTTAAAAATAGCTAACTGTGCAGCGTGGCTAGGATAGGAAATACCTGTTTGCAATGACAAGTTAGGAGTTATGCTTCGCTGTTTAAACAGATTTACGGCACTCATAAACTGTATTTTGCAGGACCTTTTCAGGTAACAATGATTTACTTTGTTATTTTTTTTCTCAGATAACAAAGTAAATCATTGTTACCTGAAAACGTTTAATTTAATATTTGGTACAAACTGTTGGACACCACCTTTAATCACATTTACTTTTAGACAATTACTTTCAGAACCGGTTTTTAAAGAAAATGACTATTGCAACATTAACGGTTTTATACACATCTGTGTTGACATAACTTGTTTGAGATGAAGATTTTCTAACAGATCAAACGATTCTAATTATGTTTTGGCAGATCGATCTGTTTCCCGTCAAGAATGTTGGTCGTGCAATTGATGCCCTCATATTAAACTGAACTGTTTGTGTCTGTACTGGAAACCAAATCAACAAAACAACCACGTTTCTCATACCGGTTCAGTTTGATAATGAAGCAATTAACCACAGAACAAGGAAAAACATTGTTCTTCAAAACCCCATAAATTTATGGTTTTTATTTTTTGATTGACATTTTTCAGAAGATATTGCGTTAACCAGTCACTGACAGGTTTGAACTTAGAGATGTTAGCTTAAATTTAGCGACGAACTTTGAGATTGATTTAATTCGTTTACGCTGACAAAAGTTTCGCTAGGTATGTTCAATTTGAAATAAAACAACATAATATTTAAGAAAATATCCTCCAGCACAACATTTCTTATTGTGTCTATTTTTGCTTTCTTCTTGTAAAAAGATGTTATCTTGATTACTGAAGCAGGAATAATATTTGATGTAAAAATAAACGTTTGCGTTTCTTGTTTTTTGAAACATTGTCAGTATGATATAAAAGCTGCATCAGTGAAAAGGTGAATATATACGACTCAAAATAACAAGTTTCACAACGTCACTGCCTGACTATTTTAATTAATTATTAAGATACACAAACAAAAAACACTGCTTCATAGGTTTGAAGGTTTTGTCAAGTTGAACGTGTAAATGCCAAGAATTGTCGTTCACGTGTCAAACGTCAGGGATGTAAACTACTTTCTAAAGACATCATTTTTACTGAAAGTGTGATGTACGTCTTTAGGTGAAATCCGTATGGTATGTCGGTTCTTTCAAGATTATTTTCTGGAAAACGATCAATATGTTCGTATTATTCTATAATTTACTGGGGTGCTTCAAATCAAAGAAAGACGGTACTAATGTTTATATGATTCTAAACTATGTCACCTCTTCCACAAGTATATGAACAGTGACTCTATGTGCATAACCAACTTTTACCTTGGTTGGAAACAGTCTAGAAAAAACAAGTATAATAATAATGAGTATTATTATAAGAAATGAAGAAACAATTTCATAATTTAACAACCTACAATTAATAGAATGCATTGATTCTGCTAATTTATCAAACATAAATATAAAACAGGAATAAGAAGAACATATGATGATAATGAATGTTATTAAGTGGGGCTCCGGTGTCGAGATTTAAAATCTCAGATTGGTCACTCTGCGGACTGCATATCTATATCTATATGTACCGATTGGTTTGAGGCCGAAACTTGGCTACAGTCCTTATGTGAAAATGTATTCAAGCTGTCTCGATTTTTGCTAGGGGTTCTTCCCAGACATTCGCCATACATGTAACGCTGTCATTTGTTTTGGAAATAAAAGCAAGCAAACAAACAAACAGAGGTACATCAGGTCAAACAAAGAGCGTAACGGCTTGAATTTAAATGTATTTCAGCAGGTACACCTTTGTACAAACAGAAAATGATCGGCACTCGAAGCACATGGAATTTTGCAAATTGGTAATTTGTACGTATAAAGTTCATGTGCATGATAATGGTCGCATAGTTGTGTTAACGACAAAAGTTGTTCAAAAACTCCACATCATGGTATTTGGTTTATGGGCTTTTTACACCTTAAATAAGAGTGTCTCTGTTGGATATTAAATAAATGACAGAATACAATGATTATATTTTCATCACTGCTGGATATAACTGGCCGAACTGCAATTGAAGTGAAACCAGTGTTTACTTGTTTGTGGTCAAAAAGACACAAAAGTTATATTAAATTAAATATCCTAGCTTCAGACTGTCGCTTCTAGTTGTGCTATTTAAATTAATTGAGAAATAATTTGAGAGATACCAGATATAGTCTTATTTGAATATTTTGTGACTGTTTCTGGTTCTGTAGTCCTCAGTTGTATAAAACTAGAAATTAAATTAAATTTATATGACATTTCTTGACTGAAAACATGTGATACCATAATACTCTTAGCTTCATTTACAAAAATGGAAAAATATATACCTTCATCTCAATGTATACGTGCTTCAGAAAAACAACAACGCACGTCTTCAACGGCTAAACTGCTATTTGATTCACTCATCAACAAAGTTACAAAACTAAGATGTGCAAAGTCACAGAGCAAAACAAAAATGGCAGGCACAAAAAAGGACACAACTTCAGTAAAAAACATGGCGTAGTCAGAAGTAGATAAGAATCACTTAATGACATAATGTCAGCAAAAGACACTGAAAATGAACAATAGAAGGACAAATAACTTAACACAGAAGGTTGTTGACCTATAAGGTCACACGCGCACCACAGCTTACAAATAAGATTAACACAACAATGCTCGCGACTTTAATGTAGTATGTGAATGTGTTTCCAGTCAAGTAACCTGGCGACATTCTTATGTAGCTGGCAAAAAATGGGATAATAAATGATGCCTTTACATTTTCACTGTTATCAAATTAGGGCAAGTTATTTGTTTCTTACAAATATTTACGTTCAGTTGACACATAATTTTTTCCACTTTAAATGCTTGACTTCTTAGCCTTATGACTTTTGAACATATTCATATTAATAACGATTCTATGATTTACAAATATAGCTAATAGGTTGCATGATAATTTGCCTTTTTCAGGATGTATCAGGCATGCCTATTTAATTTTCACGTTCCTAAGAAAAAAAGCACTATCTTTATCGGCAACAAAAATGTTCAACCATATGGGTCGACGAATTTGCATAGTTCCCAGAAACATGAATAAAAAATAAATAAATAAATAAATAAATAAATAAATAAATAAATAAGTACACATTTAATCTTTGATTAAGAATATTAAATATTTTTTTGTAATTAGCTTAAATATCAATAAACTTTCACAAAGCATATCATCTTTTTCAGTGACAATGCAGATTATACCATTAAACAATGTCAGAAAAGATATGGGATGTTTTCTTGAAATTGTTGATTGTGTTGAGTTTAAAACAAAACCTTTTGACTTTCTGTTTATAGACACAATCCCTCAAGGGGATGGATTAATATGACTTTGATGGCGATCTCTCAGAACACATGCAATATATCACATAGCATTTGTTTATTTTAAGTGATTGTTCTACTAAATAAACTCAAGGAGACGTTGTCATATTCAGCATGTGTATACATTTTGATTGAAGGATCGGTAGGTCGCAGGTTCAAACCCCGGCCGGGTCAAACTAAAAGATTTAAAAGTTGGTAGTAGTGACTTCCCTACTAACGCCAAGAGGACAGCATTACGCCTTATTCGTCGGTGTCGGTATAATGTATAGGCCGGGTTCAGTCCCTGGATACCTCATTAGTGCCCCTGTGTTATAATGATAGAAATGTCGATGCACAGTATCGACAAAAATGTCGGCAAATCCCATTTTGATTGAAAATGCCTCATGTTACAGTCGGTACTTTGCTACTTTTAAATTGTAGTCGTTGTCTCTAAGGTAGTCCTCCATCTCGTCCCTCATTACTGCCAATCCAACTTTCAGCCATTTTGTTTGATATCTAAGGTTAATGGTACATTGCGAAAGACCTTACTTAATTCAGAAAATACCAGAGCCTCTCCATCAATATTTTTTTATGTATCACATAAATCAAATCAATCAATCAAGTTATCTTAAAATAATTGGGCAGGGGAAATTTCAGTTTTGGAATAATTGATAAATCAACCGATATATTTAACAAGATTAATATTTACATTTGTCAAAGTCGTGCATATTTTTTTTCAAAATGGACATAGGAAATATCTGATACTATTTAATTCTTTGATGTTATAAATGTTCACTTAACATCATTACATTTTATGTATATAGTAAATATCAGATTTAGATTTTATAAACGAACGAAACTGATGGCATAAAATTATTATAAAATGTCACAAAACATAGAATATTTATTGTAATTGAGTTAATAATGATACTTATTTTTTTATATGAATATTTTTAACACTCAAGTCATTTAAACTTCATTTTCAACCTATAATGCCGTAGGACGTATAGCTAACTGGTTTCTGCTTAAGTTGCCTACATATAAAGAAATAAAATAAAATACAAACATTATTAATATACCATGTATGTGTCATATAACAATTTGAATCATGAACTAAACCATCTACATGTATATATATATTAAAGAAAATCATTTAGATAATATCTCGGGTGTATGTTTTTAATGCAGAAAGCAGTCTCATAGGCGAACCAAATTACGTCAACTTTTATTGTTTAAATGCATGGTCATTTTCTTTTTAGGTAGCTTGATTAGTTACACTAGAATTTAACCATGTAAATGTAAATATATATGTGTATAATATACATGTTTTTCAACATGAAACAACATGCTTCTGTCATAGGATTACATTCACAATGTTCGTTGTTTAAATCTGAAATATAAAACATATTGTCAGGACAAAGTGAGTATTTGAATGCAAATTGATTTTTCTATATGTGAGCAAATAATTACAATACTTGTATATTCTGTTGCTTTCCTAGGCAATAGAAAAGGTTGTATTGGAGCTATTGTAAAACGTGAGGCTGTTTTGTGTATGAATCAGGGAGTAGCACACATTTGATTTCATCAATGTCTGTTGTATTGCATGTTTACACGTCAAGAATTTAAATTAAAGAATCGTTAAATTATTATATCAGATATTTCAAATGCATTAACATCTAGTATTTTCACAATTGACTTCATAAAATGGTTATGGAACTCTTACATGCTGCTTTCACAACAACAACGCAAAAGAGTGACAATGTTATTGAACAGTGAGCGAGAAGAAAACCAATTGCTGAGACATGATAATGTTAATCCTTCCCTGGGTGCTCAGTCAGGCTGGCGTCAGGTAGTGATTGTTTAATTTTATGTATTAATAACTTTTACGATGAAAGACACGGGCTTAATAAATGAGGATTTAATTTCGAAACTCTGGAGACACATTGCCAGCTTCTACAATTAAAAAGTGTTATGCTTGAACTATTACATTTAAAAGTTCAAACGCAGTGCCTAAATAGCTCAGTTCAGTTATGCATGAAGAATATAAGTTTATTTCGGGCAAACTATGAATATATTACGGCTAACATTTGAGCTTAATATAAGGCACGGCAAAGAAATGAACCTTTTCTGAAGCTATATAATTATCTAATATACATTTTTGTATTACAGACTCTATTTATGATTATATATTATCTTTTTGTGATTAAACATTTAAAGGAATATAAATAAAAACAAAAACAAAAAACATTTAGTCGAAAAAAGAAGAACGACTTGTGTGTGTGTGAACAAAGTCAGTGTCTAGAAATTTCGAACAATCCAATGGTATGCACACGTCGGATAAACAGTCGGTTAAACACACCGTAATCGTTATTTCTCATTGCATCTGCATTTTTTAAATTTGTAATTATCAAATTAGATAATTGCTTGAATTTTAGTCCCGTATGTATACTAACTTTTAATATAATTTTCAAAAACAAAAACATTTTTATGAGATGAAAAACATTATCCAGAGAACAATGACTGTAAATTTTATCTTTATAGTCGCGTCTTGTTTTTTCTCTGATAAAATCTAATTGATGTAAGTACTTTCAATTGACATCTAGAAAATGCACTCTTCAGTTGCTTGTTGTTTGTTAGCACTCTTTAAAACGTTTGCCAAGAAATTTATTTCAATTCGATAAGCATTTCTTTCTTTTGGCTTCCAAAATGGGTGTTTACTGTTTTCGTAATTTGCTATTCGCTATTTATATGTTTTAATATATGTTTTGATATAGGCATTAATCTAAACGAATAGGTTTAATTAATTTTTCATCTTTTTACTTTTTCATATTTATTTTGTTACTATATATCTAGCATTTTTAAACCGTCAATGTTCAAATCGATTATTACAAAAAGAAACGCCCTTGTCACCGAACGGAATAAAACAATATTGGCCTTCAAACACTTCACCCGTGTCTTGTTTAAATGAGTCAAGGTAAACAGCTCCACTGTGCTCAATTTGCAATAACGCATTAAGCATAACTTGTGGAATGTATTCAACATATTTTGCATTACATGTTCATGCCTTAATCAAATGAATCTTTTGCCTACTTCTGTATTTTATGTATGAGATCAAGTTCGATATACATAAAAAGCTTTACATCTATGTGAGCTATTTACGTTGTTTTGGTAGGTTTCTGCTTAAATGTTCAATATTATCGTCCCGAATTCATGCTTTTTTGTACGTATTTTGAAAAATGTACATTTATTATTTAAAATGATGTCTCTACTATTTTACATATTATCTACCTTCAAGAATAATTATATTATAAGTTACAATAATTTCATTTAATATTTTTTCGATTCATAAGATATTGTTAAGTGCCGAAGCAGTGGTCGCCGCAATGTAGTGTACATATTTACAATAGGTAATTGAATGTATTTTTATTGTTTAAAATAACATTTTCTGTTTATTTCATTATTTTCTACGTAGACTGTTACATGTCTTAGTTGGATAGAGACGTATTTTTAAAATGTTTGTCTTTAAGCAAGATCTTCAGGAAATGCAAAATCTTAGCTCCGGAATAAGGACAATGGTGGTAATTTTTATCTAATGATAATTCAAATGTGATATTGTTATTCTTTTACGTAATGTAAGGTGTTTTTATGCATTAATATTTGGCATTGGTTATATTTATACCTTTGACCGGTGTTTTGTTCAAATGTTAATTTACATTGTAAATTTTTACGAATACTTTAGTGATTTGCCTACTGTTTTACTGATTATTTTTTTCATTGCCTTGGAAGGACATAAACAACCGATTTAATGAATAAAGTTTTCAATTATCAGAAAACTGTTTTGTTATTCATTGTACCCCATGCATATACGGCGAGGAATGTAATGGATTGACTATAACATCGTTTGCCATTTAAAAGATCTGATTGCAATTGCCAGACGCTCAGATTATTACCTGACGTCCCATTGCTTGCAACAAACATACAGTGATATTCTAATTACTACTTCAGATCTAATTACTGTGAGTATAAACATTTTTATGGTTAGGTGAGCTCAGGTATAATAACGACCAACTCCTGCGTATTAAGTTGTTAATTATGTATATTGATTACTTTATATTAGTTCTTTAAAAGGTTATGTTGAGTATATTATGTCATCATAAAATACATTTTTTTAATTCTTTACCATTTACAGGCCATTTGAGACTTCCTACAAATGTCAAAGTTTAAAATGGCATGGAATAAATGTTAATTATTGAACAATTAAACAATACTATAGACGTTGCATTACTATGAAGATGACATTTCGATATTTTACGCATATGGGTATATTTGAAGCAAGAAAAGATGCAACTAATCCTGGACTGGACCACTAGCTCTTAGAGGTGAATGTTCTAGCAAGTAAGCTGACAGGACTCCTGCTGCACTCTTTCCATATTAGAGACTACATACGAGCCAGGCAACCTTAAGTTCGTATTTACAACAAACAACTCACAAATACTCAGGCATCTATAACGTAGCGAATGCAGCCAAATGCAACATATGGAAAAATGTCCAGCCAGTCCTTGGCTCGAGCCCAGGACCCTGCGCACATATATCGGCTAGATACATCGGCTACCTATATTGGAGAATAACTAACATTACTATTAATGATAAATTGCAGACACGTGTTCCTAAAGAGAACTACAAAAACGAACGTAGCCTGTGTAAATTTCTTTTGGCTGATGGGTCACAAACTCAAAGAAAAAATGGGATATAATTAACACTTATGTGCACATATTGTATGATAATAATTGTGTCAAATACGTTTCGACTATTAACACTAAGTTAAACTAATATATAATATTTTCCCATAAACACATTATATGTATATTTTACAGATACGAAATCTGAAAACCGCAGTGTAAAATATGGATCATTGTTATCAATCTTTTAATATATTAAATATAATATTGTATTCGTCACGAATTTATCCGAAGAATGTATTAAGTTAACTAACTTTGTCAGATCTTCACTCGACATGCAGTTGCGTTGTGGTAAGTGGTCTTTGTTGGTATGTGAGCTGTATTGTGATTCTTTTGAATAAATTTAAAACTTATTTTAATAATACAAACTGAAAAATTGTCAACTTTTTGTTGTTCGGCACACTGTTTGTAACAGACACGTTGCGGAAATAGTAATCAGATTATTTCCATACGTGTTAATAAAAGATATTGTTCTGACTTACAGAATACCTCTCGGGATTGTTAGGTACAAAGCGAGGACAGCTCATCTCTCGCCCCTTGACATCTCTTCACTTATCGCAATTGGGTTGTCGATGTTTCTCTTATTTTCTATCCTTTCTTAAGGCTTGGCAGAGCGGAAAGTACAAAATACTATACGAGGTACAAATTGGTATACGTTTGTATCAAAGCCAGGCTATTAACACAATATCTTGCTTCAAATGGAATTGCTGTTGTAAGACTAAATAAGTCAGTGGGAATAATTAGTTTATAAGTTTATATAGTGAAAGGAAAAATATTTTCTGTCGGATATAAAAGGATATTAGTTTGTATATCCTCTTTAGCAATGTGTCCCCCAAAATGAATACCATTGAAAGAAAGGGCAATGTCGCTAAAGCGATTTTTAGTCCAGATTTGTCTCGAGAAAGCCAATCTATGTGTTTAAGGCAGCTCGGTCATAGCATATACTTTTTATATGTACTTGTCCATTTAGAGAAGTTTTGCCTTATGTGTTAATAGATTTGTTAACAATCAAAACGTTAAAGCTAACACGTACGCACTGCTAACTTTAAATATCAATAGAAGATGGAATAATAATCAAATTGTAAAACAGCCCATATCAAGCTTTAGTTGACACTTACGCATAATCATGTTCAATTAAGACAAATCATTGGCATGATTGTTAAAGAAACATATTGCTTATTCCTCTAGAAAATGATAAATGCATTAATATTAACCAAGTTTGAATGCATTGTAGGTAGTCTTTGTTTTACTGTGGATGAACCGATAAATAAACAATAACAAACTTGGCGATTAACGAGATGTTAAAAGTTATGCGTCGAAAAGAAAATCCAACAAGGTATGACACATGCTAAGGAGAAATCTAATGCGATAATTTATTCGAATATTTTTTGAGTGATTTGAGTAAGCCAAATACTGTGTTCTTTTCTAAAAGCAAAACCTTGATACAGCACTATAAATTATATTGATTTCAACATATCCTAAAATTGCTAACGTATGTAGAAATATTGTTGTCTGGCAAAAATTGCACTGTTTGGTTCTACAGTTAAAAGTAAGTTTTTACTTGATAAAAATAATAAAGTCTTTTTAAATTTTTTTCAAATGTCGACATCATCCTATTCAATTTCTGACAGGAATTTAAAGTGATTGAGACTATTATTTTGAGAACAAAGCACATTTTTTGGTTGCACGGATAGCGTTTTCTTTTAGATAAAAATGTTGTTTTTTGTGCTTAAAGACAATTACCTTATACGTAGATAGTATCTAAGTGTCTTTCAAAGTTTACTGCAAAGTGACATTTATCTTGGTGCCATACTGTAAATTATCCTCCAAAAACAAATATCGTGTATTTTCATTGGCGTCGCTTGTATGGTTGCATTTTTAAAAAGAATAACTATCCTACAGTTATCTTTTTGTGGAACGCGCAACTATTCCGTTTTTTCATAGCATGTCTTTTGTCGTAAATTTAACTGACGTTTGTCGAGTATGATAAATTATTTCGGAAGCAGAATTCGTGTTACTCCCGGTAAAGATTAGTCGAAAAACCCATGGTTAAACTTTACATATTCAAATTTGTTAACAATTAGCAATCACATTCTCTCCTATTTAATATCCTTATGCCGATCATATCGGATTAGATCCGTTTCATTTATGACCATCATCTTAATTATCATTTTTCAATATCATATTTCCTTTAGATTTTCTTGTGTATTGTTATTAAATTTATGTATTTTTCTATGGCTATGCGGTAGGCTGGTTTCTGTTTCATTGACAGGGGAAACAATTCGCTGCCAACATAATCCCAAGTAATTTATTGTGTTACTTCATAAAAGACAGAATATAGCTTGCTTAAAATGTTACAGAAACAATAAATGCCTCATTGATATCAAATTACAAAGAATCCATACTTAAGATATCAAACAATGTCTAACTATATACATATGCGTGACGCGGCCCTTGAAAGAAAATTAGGTGCCTGTTAGATCTTCGAGAGAAATTGTGCCAGTTTCAATTTAATATATCAAATTAACCATTCCTTGAACGTAACGACTTAAAATAAATAAATAAATGAAGTCAATAAAATTATTATCAGAAAGACAATGTTGCGTGCTGTGTTATTCATAAAAAGTTTGTGTATAGAACAAATGAGGTTTAAAGTTAATTTGGGCTAATTTGTGAAATTGATTGTTTGATTTTCTGCTAATATAATATTTTAGTTAAACAAGTTTTAAGAATCTTACTTTGGGTTTAGTCACGACATTGTATGATTTCCATCTGACGCATGTCAGGAAGTTCGAAATAAATTGGTATATTTTATATCAAGGATGTAAAGACACAATTGAAATATGAACTTTGACCATTTCAACTTAGAAGGTATGGTTTAATTCTAACTCATTTCATATATTATCCACGATCACAGTCATCATGGTCATAGGGCGAATACATTTCTTCTTTTTAGCCAAAGTAAATAAATACATAATAAATAATGCAATTTAAGTAATTTTTCAGTGGATGGCATAATTAACAAGCTGCAGTCCAGAATACCAGTATAAAGAAACTAGAGCAAATATTATATATTTACAAACTTGACTATATAATCTTTTACATATTTTAGGTTGAAAAAAATAAATAACGTATGTTCAACATGTTTTATTTCCTTATTTGAAAGTTTAATATAGAGACAGCAATTTATATGTACAACTATAAATCTAATATGATTCTCTGAAATAAGGATGGGACAGTCTTTTGTTTATCTAAATGCTACCTGCGGTGTAATCAGCAGATGCTGCTAAATAAATATTGAACTCTATACAGTAGCTTAAAAGGAAAAAAAATGGCAGAAAAGGTTGGTATTGTTGTGGTTAACCTGCTTCGAAAAAACAAACAAACATGCATACTTTATACAGCACGCAAAATGGACGTTGATAATACAAACTAATGTACCATACTTATTGTGTGGCATTTTGCGTGCTTTTTTTCATATATTATATGCAGTAAAATAAGAGTCCCTGTACAATGTATAATGCTTAGCATGCGAATTCCTATACTGATACGTATACATGAAAAGATAAGGTACTTGTTGTAAAGCTGATAAACATTCATTTTATACGCCTTTAAACTTAGGCGGGACATTTTATATGCTTACATAATACAAGGGCAAGTATCGGCTATGCCAATTGACTTGCATGCTCTCTGTGAGAGCACGCTTGTGTGTGTGCAAATGCATTTGTGTGTCTGCTTGTGTGCGTGTGAGCGTATGTATGTCTGTAATGTGATACTGCGACACTATCGCGGCGGCGCCAAACTTCAGGGACGCACATAATCTTCCACATCGTCATAGGTCTGCATATTTGTTTTATTTCTAGGTATCGTGATCATATTACTTATTATTCCTTTGGTAAAATATCACTTTCTTATCTTAGATGACATTGGATTAGTAAAAGTTGTTTCAATAGCCACATATATATCTTAATATTGCAATTAGTCCACGTTGTCAAAAAAAACCCTGCCAGCTAAAGGTATTTTTCATAACGACAGTTAATGTTACTCATAAAAAATCTGTGTATCAAGTGAATATTGCGTTTGTTTTTATTCCAGGCACATTTGGTCTGTATCTATTTGTTTGGATTAATGACTGTTTGTTATCAACTGCCAGCATTACTTTGTGAGTGTTATCTGTCATATACAGAGTGACACTGTTGCATAGCCCAGGAGAAGCTAAATATCTCGACTCTGATTAAACTTCGTGTATTATCAGACACTTTTCTTTTATGATGACAGATATTTCTGTAAAACGATAGTGCGAGATTATTGTGTAGCAGATAAACATGTTGCTTACTCGAATGATCATTTCTTAAGGAAACGAATTTAAAATTAAAATGTTTCCATACAAATAACTTATTTTAACACTCACTATAAAATATGATTATGTTTCTGAAACTATTGGTATATGCATGCATATATGAATTCAAAAATCAATATAAGAAATATTAGAAATATTAGCAATATTAGCAATATTAACTTTTATGTCAATATTATTAAGATTAACCATACGTGTTTCGTTTTAACGTTTTCTTGGCTTCTTGGTTATTCATTATCATTTTGTAAAGCAATTATAAAAGAAACGCGATGGCAGAAAATCTCGATAAATGCATTAGCATTTGCATAAAAAATCGTGGTTAATCAAACCTCGCTACTGATTGGATTAAAATTCATATCAATATTCGTAATGCATCATAAAAATAATTTTCTTTTTTTGCCTGTTTTGATCATGCGACCAATCGCATGGAATTGAAAATAGTTAAGATTAATACTGTTGGAAAGAAACAAATTGTATGATTAAATTCAATCAAGTTTCAGGAAACTGCTACAAACAAACTTGTCGGTCGTTTAGAAAAAATACAAAATGAGAATGTATCTATACAAATTTTGTATTTTCCGAAGATGCTTAAGAACTAACACACATTTTAACTAATGAAAAGAAGAAAGAGGATTTCTTTTCTATTTTCTGAGATTTTGACCAGTCAACATTGATAATATGATACATGTAAATTTGTCAGGAAAATACAGATAAATCAATGAACAAAGAGTTAGTAAAACAGTTTGCAAGTTAATGTATATATTTCCACCTTTTTAAAATAAACGACCTTGACAAAACAATTATTAGTTTTCTACACAACAGTTAAGTATCGGACGACAACTACGAAAAGAAAACAAAATCCATATTTTGCACTATACACTAAAAGTTCATATTCTTCCATTGTAATAATGTATTTTGCTGCTTATTGTCAGCGCAACAAAATGCCACAAATGCATATATTTTTAGCCTTATTTGTTAACTAGTAAATTAGGAATATTAATGTCGAGGAAAGCCATTGTATTAACTTATATTAGGTTTTAAAGTTATTATCTTGTTTAGCTTTATCTTCGGCTTATTTTTATATAAAATCTTCTTAAACTTTTATTGTTTTTATTTGCAGACCATAAAAGCGAGCTTATCCTTATGGGCGAAAACCCTTAAATGCACTTTAAGAAAATTTTAACAAGGTAACGCAGCCTTATGCTAGTATAACATTAATGCATGACATCCACCTATTTATTATAATGTCATTCTATCTTATCGTTATTTGAAAAGCCTATTAGAACGCTCAGCGTAACAAGTAAAAGCAATGTTAAGTTCGAATTGAATTGAAGGAATAAATCTCTTGCCGCCAATAAATCTATGCTGTAGATTTACAGACAGGTATATTGTTTAAAGAATTAACAAACATTTCATTTTTGGTGAAGATGTTTATAGCAAAAGCGTATGTATTCAATGTATTTCATAAAGTTGCCTTTTTAATAAATATATTAAAATACACACTTTTGACCAACTGTGACCATGTCAATTTAATCAGGCTCAAGACCATGTACACTTAATTTGCATGCTTTGCTGATATACGTGTTTTGAACAGGCTAAACACATTAACACATTCTAGAACCTGCAATGACAAATGTTCTACTTTATTCAGAGGCAAAAATGCACTCAGTCATTGCTTTATCTAATTTTTCATTGCGAAAACACAAGTATAAACTAAACACGTATGTACAGCTATATATTCAGCTTTCTGACCGCATATATTTAACCCATGTAGTTTATTTACCTCGACATTTTATGCTACATACAATAGAAATAAATTGCATTCGTAGTGTCATTGTTACGTATAAGAAACACATACTGCAGTCGAAATTTTCAGCTCGGGATATCGGTTTGTTCTTTAAGTCTTATGTCATGATGGCATGTTGTAAATCATATAAGTTGCTGACAGTTAAATTTCCCGTTTCTTTATTTTTGTGTTAATCGGTTTGTTTGATTGACGCACGTGTAGCAAGGTAATATGATAAAAACAGCACATGTATTTTAGATTGATGCTCAATAGTGTCAACTAGATAGCTGGAATTTAAGACTTGAAGATGTCTGGTGCCAAGGTCATGCTGCTAGAGAACGGGGTCCGGCTAGGGCAGGAGTCGTTCAAGAACGTCCTGCTATAAATATATACACACATATAATCATACACATCATAAACACCATCGTTCTATGATCCTATTTTAGCGGTCTCCTTTTTGATTGCACTTGCACTACACCAATATACTCCGGTCGTATGACATCAGAAACTTACAAATAGGACAGAAAGACATTTCTATCTCTATCCTGCCGAACTTCCCATCGGTGTCAGTTAGTAGAGTTTGCTCGTCAAGATGTCTATCACGCTTCCGCTATAATGTCAACTGTCTTAATACACTTGCATGCTCTTGGTACGTTAACATATTCTGTTAAAGTAGTTTATGAGATATATCAAATTTACGACTTACAAGGTTTCAGATAACTTTTCTGTTTAGATTTTTTGTTTACATCAAATAGTTTAAACAGTTATCCACTTTAAGTCATCAAAATGAACATATAGACTTATGAAGAAGCAGAATTATACTTGTCAAAGTATACAATCAATGGCATGCGTCGTCATTTGTCCTATCTATATGGTTTAATTGAATTTTGGTGTCACGCCAAGATAGAAGCAATAAAGACACTGACTTAATACTCGAATGAGGTTTGCTTACATCGCACCAATAAAATAATCGATCCTGCTAATGATAATAATCATGTCGCCCTGTTGGGTTTATGTCATTAACGTACACGTAGTTTAATTACAAGTAATTTTAGTCAGTGATGCAATTAGGGAACGTGCTTCCTAAATAGTTGCTCGTTTGACATTAAATACCGACACAAACAGATCTTATGGGGAAGAACAAAATTAAACCGTACTAGATATGTCTTTGCTAGAAAATATATGTGGTATGTACAAACAGAAAAAAGAAAAGAAACCTGTCGAAATCACTATCAGCATTATACCTTTGAAATCAAACTTGTTTAGTTTAGTTTTAAAGAACTGTGGTTATTTTGATAGGATATTTTCTTATTTATCTATTTGGTATTTTGTGTCTTTTGGTATTTTGTGTTTTTGGTATTTTGTATCTTATGTTATGTGTTTGCATATAATTCAGTTGGTTTAAGTGTTTATATTTTTCAAACTGAAACGACTCTTATTAAATAGTCGACGAACTACATCGCACTTGCTAATATAATGTACAGGATGTAAGTCGCCAAAGACATAGAACAGTCAACTTCGGAGAAGGCTCGGACGTAAGGTGACATTAACATAAAACTGTCATAAACTTGTTTTGATTTATTGTTTTATACTTTTAAAGATAAAGTTCCGTACATAGTCCAGAGTGAAAAAATGAACTTTATATAAAGTCAAACTTCCTCTATACACCGTCTCCTATATTTGACCATAATAATAGCAAACGCCAACTTTACAATGAAACATAAATCTTGAACAATTCGCAGAGGAAAGACGTACACACACTCTGTACGCTAAGCAGTACTCACATTTATTAATGATTGTGTATGTTTTAGCTCTATTGACGTAAATGGAAATCATTGATCAAGTAACTACAAGATATGTACATGAAAACAATTAACTGACATGAATATCGTTCTTGACATATTAACCCAGAGCTACATCACGCAATATTCTAATTATATGATTTCAATATCAAAATTGAAACTGACACAAAACGGTTGTTGCCTTTTTCGAACAATTAAGTTCATGCTTAGGTTTCTGAAACTGGATCTCGAATTGCGTGCTGTCTTGCAATATTTAAGTGGTAATGTTGAACTAATTTCTTGCTTCTACAATGCATTGTACTGATTCATAAAATTGCCCTTCTGATATAATTGTATGTCTTTATACAAAATGATTGGACAAACCCTTTCTTCAATGCCAAGACAAAAATAGTAACCGAATATGTATATTTGATGGTCATTTAAGAACATGTTATGTTAGTCATTGAACGAGCCAATTTAAACACACCAGACACGCCATGGGTCAATCGTTACAAATAATGAAGTATAAAAGGCATTTGATCAAATTTACAATTAAGTTCAGTTGTGTCGACCATGCATTGACTGTTTTTACAACATTTTTATCATTTCAGGTATTGTTAAGAAAACATAATATTGCAAAATTTAAAAGTATTACAGTTTTACGTATGAAGGTTACCATGTTATTAAGTTATTATTTATATCCCTAGACAGGTAGAGTTCATATATTAAAGTAAAGATTTAATAATTAGGCCAATTACAATAAAATTATAAGTCCTTATGTGTACTTAAATCAATTTTCGTCATGGTTGTTATTTTTGTTTTGTTTAAATTCTTTGAACCAATTTTATAAATCGAAAGCAGTACAGTTTTCCTGAAGCACTATAGAAACAAAGTAGTGTAAATTAACCTTCCTATTGTAAACAATGAATTATTAAAGGACATTAAAGATCGCCGACGGCACAATTTCATAACAGCTGTAATATGACAGTTACCTTTCATCATCCGCAGTATGTCGGATAATTATCATTTTTTAGACAGTGGTTAATTTTATTGTACGGAAATAGACACATGTTTAAGATAAGTTTACCTTTAATCCACACTTAACCAGAACTCAGTCATGATCACATCTCTGTGTAGAGGCTAAAGTTTTGACACCATGTTGGTCTATTTTGCTTTCAAATTTGAATAAAATTAAAAGGGTTAAATTTCTAAATGATGTTCTGTTTATATAAGTTAAAGATTGTTTTGCCTTCACAGGTGGCAATATATGAATTTTTTTATATAAAACACAACAAAGACCTTGGAGACAATCACTATGTGAGCTTTAAAATGGTAGTGTAACAGTCCAAGCAAAAGGACTTACTGGTCCATAATAATAGCCTTTGCGTTGTAACTTAACTGTACGTTTCTTTTAACCTAGATAAAAATGAGGGGATGTGCATTCAGAAATAATTGTAAACTGAGCTGAACTACGTATTTTCAGATTTTGAAACTAATTACGTATAAGTATCAATCTTTTGTATTATGATAATTACCACAAATATATGAAAAATTCACTGATATGCTTGTGTAAGAATAACAAATAAAATTTCTTTTTCGAATTTGTCTTGATACTATATTTATTAACGACATTTTGTATTCAAATAGATCGTTTTCCTTTTCATTCTTGCATTTAAGAAACTCGTCATTAAATCTATCTATCTATCAATAAATCTATCTATCTATCTACAGAGAGAGAAGAGGAACGAGAGAGAGAGAGAAGAGAGAGACGAGAGAGGAGAGAGAGAGAGAAGAGAGAGAGAGAGAGAGAGAGAGAGAAAGAGAGAGAGAAAGGGAGAGAGAGCAGGACTTCTTTCTTGTGGTTTGTGGTTTATAAATTCTGGAATTTATCATTTTGTCATTCATTTAATAAATATGAATAACCGTAAACATTTCTTATGTGTAACAGATAAATGCAAAAGTTTGTATGACAATATCAACAGAGTATAGAAGAGTGTTTATTAATAACGTAAATTGGACCTGGCAATGTAGGACATGTTTAATTTCCAATCCTTCATAAGCTGTCAGGATCGAGACAAACCTCATTTGCTTTTATTTATTGTGTTAACAAATCTCAGTCGGACATGACCCATTTTGTTTATCAATACAACCATTCTTTTTGTCGTGACTGATAGATGGTTTGATTGGAAAAGCTGGTATTTGTAATGTAGCAACTGTTTTGTATTTAATAATTTGGCGATAGTGATGTGATGGAAACATTAACGGACATTGTCTTTTTCAATTTGTTACTTACCTTTAACGTTTAGATAGTTTAGTAATGTATTCAGATATTTTCTAAGTTGAAACATTGCTAAAATAGTATTTTTATAGTAGTGAATCATCAACAATTTTCCATTAATGACAACTTCACTTACACTCAATTATTAAAGACATTTCTAAATAAATAATATTTTGTTGCCTCAGACGGTCTCCTTGTATAATTAACCAATGTGTGAATCGTGAATGCAGAAACCAACTTTTCATTTGGAGCACTTTTCCAATGTCAGCTTTAAACTTTCATGTTTAATGCCATTAATTGAGGTATTTTATGACTAGAAAACAAGTTCTTGCTGATCTACAAAATGATGGTTCAAGTAACATGTCCAAACGCACTCTGTTGTCCACGTGTAATAAGTAGTTAAACAATTGCAAAACCAATACGTGTGCATGGTATGTTAAGACATTGGGTCATTTACTTTTAAAGTTACAGGTGGTGATTAAAAGAGTCTTAATTTTTTATTTCTTCTGCAAAGACCCCAGCTTTTCGTGCCTAATTCTCTTTTCTCATTATTTAAAGTATCTTCCTTTTGGAAAATTATTTCATATTTCAATTTCGCCTTCATTTTAACGAAGAGTACTTGGTAAAATATGTTCATAGCCTTAACGTGAAAATATATGAACTTGCAAACCAATTTTTCCTAAACAGTCATATGCTTAGTGGTAATTAGTACATCTTGACGTTTTGACTAAGGAAATAAAACGTCGATGTATTTAACTAAATAAGATTCTTTCATGCTTACAATCACGCAAAAATTAGTCGAATACGATACTAATAACACCTGTCAAAATAGTTATTGTAATTGATTATATTTCTGCTTAAAAAGCAATGATTTTGATATCGTTAGATTAAATTGATCTTAACTATTTTGTTTGCTTTTTTGTTACATCAATTTAAGTCATATTAGCGACGTCCATTTTAACTGTAGTGAAGGAAGACCGCAAGCAATTGTCTGGATAGAAGCACGGGCACGTAACTCGTTAATTGGAAGGAGTCCGCGCATGAATATTCCAGTATTATGATGTGCTGCTAAAGTTCAGCGTAATTATTATTTGTTATCTGTATCAATAGAGGCCTTGCATGGTAGGAGAAATCGGCGACTCTAACAGCTCGGTCACATGCGCCCTTGTTAATACAAAGACTTAAATAAAATAAACATTTTAAAGGCCGTGTCTAATACATAGCTTATCTTTATTATATAGGGATGTTGCTTAAACCTTTCATCATAGAACAATATTAATGATCGGTTATTAAAATCGATTATCTTTCAAATCTTGCTATAAATCTTGGTTTTCGTTATTTTGTCTCATGCAGCGGCTGCCAATTGAAATTGTTTCTATTTGTTTTAAATTTTCGTTGATATACGAATTGCATAATGCATGTTTTGATGTCATATCCGGAATGAAATTGATCGACTGAAAATAATACACATACTTCGCCACCAGGGAAAAGAACTCTAATTGCACCAGCAATGTATCGGAAACCAGGTCCATGCTTATCAGTCAAGTTGATTGAGGAATATCCGCAACGCTGAGACATGTTGTCTACTCAAATTATTAACGCATATATTTTGCCTGTACGGCTCTCATAGTTTTGCAAGTATACATAATGATTGACAGTCTTTCAAAAGTGGAAAAAAACGTTCCCAATTTATTCATCTTGCACATTATTTACGAAGTACGATCACACTTATCTTGTCTGAATTGAGTTATTTTATACACCACTCTCCCTGTGAATGATCTCCCTTAACCCGGAGCATCCTTATAGAACATAAATGACATTTCCTTTACGATTGTTTACCTTTCTTTCATTAAACCTAACCATTCGTCAGTGATAACTAAGACTGAATTTACCCAACATTCTTTTTAATCTGTTTGTCCTTATATTGAAGTTGATGTATATCCAGGAATTGTCAATCATTATGCTATCTCGTCTAGTCAATGTTGATGAAGTGTTGCTGAATCAACATCGATCAGACACACAGGGGATGCTGCATTTCAATCGTGTCTAAATTTAGAGAAAGTAACGTATTCAATTGGTTCACTCTGCAAACAATACACATCGGTCTATGCCCCTCCATTTTTATACACCCTAATAGACGAATGACAAGCAAACGATAAGCATACTGATTAATTAAAGTGTATTTATTTAATGTCCAGATTTATATGGATTTATATGGAATGCGTCCTGGTTGAGAGTTAAATATAGCATGCAAAGGGATGGAAAGGACTTTTTGTATGTTGTTTGGTGATCACATTTAAAAAAATAAGTATCGTTGTTTAAGCTTCACCTTACACAGGTTCTACATAGTGATTTAGTTTTTCGAAGAACAATAACTAAATCCCCTGCTTATTTTTATCAATATAACAAAAGTTCCGACAACTTGATACATTTAGAATAATTAAACATTATTTAACCAATTTGAACTATCTTTCTAATCAAGTTTACATGTTTGTCTCTATTGTTTTAGAAACATTAGGTTTAATTATAACAGATTGCCAAATGCAAAACGTTATCATGCTATTATTTTTTCAAACATTTTCCCATGATAGAAGCATATCTTGAACAAACAGTCCATGAAAACAGATGCTTCTATTTTGTCACGTTGAAAATCTTTATTCAACGCAATCGCGATTACCACAATTGGTTGCAAGATTGTTCATCATAGATTGGATTGTTTTTCTAACTTTGATAATTGACATCTGTATAATATTATAAACGAGGAAATATTTTATACGCATGAAAATATTTTCCTATCAGAATTCTAAAAAAATGAAAACTTAATAAGAAAATGCTAAAAACACATTTTTGTTTGGGGTTAGACCAAGCTACATGTTATTTAACGACACTTCTACCCCTCCATCTACCTATTCCCTTAATAGACCCTCAAATTATTTTCATCCATATCTTATATAATATATATATATATATATATATATATATATATATATAATATATATATATATATATGCGCATGATGCATTATCGAAACACACACGAACAGTTTAGTCTTATCTTAAACGTTGTCATTGTATAAAGAATAAACAATTCGAGAGCAAATAAACAGCATATACTGTAATATAATCACATTGCAACATACCTACATTAAATTAAATGCAAGTTTGCTGGAAAAACGTTGCATTAAACGAAAAGATTTCCATGACAAGTCCCACAAGTTCTTGCAGAATGTTTGCAAGACATTTTGTTTTTAGCACACATTGTGTCAGGTTTTTTTACCTAAGTAGTCAACATCTAAGCATCTTCGCATTATTCGAGAAAATACGTCGCTTCGGGATTATCCGTTAAAAGTAGTCTAAATTAGTGTCACATAAAATTAGACATAATGGAATATTTTCTTCTTGATAAACTTTTCTCAAGAAATTGGTTTCTGTGCCATTACTTCTAAATTAAAATATAAATTTACGGATTATTTTAAATTGTTTCTAAAATTTACTATACATCGAAAGAAGCGGGTTGCATTCAAATACATATTGACAATGTCGGGAAAACAATTTGCTTTGATTTTAATGAACGTCGAAAGTTTTGCAATATGTTTTGATGTTTAATGCTCTAGTCAATTGTATTCATGTATTGAAACGATACTAATTCGAATACTAATAATCAAGATTTTAAAGAAGATTTCTATAATTTCACAGTTTCCTTTGTACAGCATATATTGTTTAAAAGTTCTGAAGCAATTAATAAATAATAATAATATAATAATAATAATAATAATAATAATAATAATAATAATAATAATAATAATAATAGAAAAAAAATAATAATAATGTAATAATAATAATAATAATAATAATAATTATAAATAGGCATAAAAAGGGAACAACTTACAACGTTACTTCACTAACTTTATACCTTATTTTGGTAAGGTACCTCTTTAATTACAACTGATAATCAATTAAACGACATTGTTGCAATACGTGTACTTCCTTTCTCTTGTATTTAAACTATTATAGCAAATACAAATATATTGCTGTGTTTATTAAATTATTTTATTGTAAATTAAAATGTATTTTACTACATCATCATGCAGTATGGAAACTTCAACTAAGTGACGTCCTACATATATATTTTTAAAGCAACTAAATTCGATTTCAAGAGTAGAACCAATATTATGTTTTCTTCATGGAGGGAACATGGTTTTGTTTTGCGAGGTCTTCCTTTGAGTTTTTTTTCGCCATTACAACTTGAGGATCATGCATTCTCGTCGAGTCAATGAAATAGATATATTGAGCTGAGATATTATAAGCACACTTACATACATTACTTTTAAAGGTTGTATCAGACAGTTTGCCTATATCTAATACATAAAACAACGTCTTACCTCGGTGTTTGGGAATGTAAGCAATATTGCTGCATAAACTTATATCTTAGTTTAAATAAAGGCTGCTTGTAATATTAGCTTAATTGTAAGAAGTACAAA